>CM037094.1:55492944-55572944 GCA_020916435.1 Oxytropis ochrocephala
CTCACAAAGGTCATCGGAGCCCACGGTCTCTCTCATGAAAATCCCAGTAAATGCGGCAATGAATTTGCTGAATCTGACGACCTGCGTGAAAAAGCACAACTCTGATTGAAACTTTCGCGAGTAGCCAAGCAGACAAAGGTCACGATGGGCTCCCCAGCTACTCGAATCCACTCATCTAAGGTATCCTATGGACACAGGTTATGGTCTCTTTCTCACTAATCATATAATTCTCGAGGAGTACAAGTGTGTGTGTATGAAGAGGCATTTCCTTAGAAACTACCCCACTGCAAATGAAAATCGAGCACGCATTGACAATGAAAGCGATAACATGCGTATACCACAGGGTTCAATATCAATCAAATATAACTAATCTAGGGTGCCGCAGGCAAAGCAAAATATTCAAATCAAATCCACCAAACTACACACTTAAATAATTAGGCTTGACCCTCTTTAAAAAAATGTTTTATTATTTTTAGTCCCAGATGAAGTCTTGTTGTTGCACCCGAGAAAAATCGGTTTGGATTTCTCAATGTACAACGTGAAAATTTTATGAAGCGCCACCAATATTTTAATTTTAAGACCAAAACATTGAAAAAAGGTCTTTTGAACAAGGCGGATGGTCTTTCGAAAACTAGAGATATGGGTTCGGGAATTCGATTCACGTCTTGGGGAAGGTGTAGCACCCCATGCGTCCCTCTCTGCGAGAGGAACCTTTAATTAAGTGTGTGGTTTTTCGTTTGATTTGAAAAATATCTAGATTTGCCTATTTATTTCTTATTTAAAGATAAATGGGAAAAACTTAATGAAAATTTTATTTTTGGCGCAGCGAGAGTTGACTTCCTCGCTCTGCGTATCTCGGAGTGCGATGGAGAATTCAAAGCTACGTAGTTCTCGTTTGTCATGAAAAGGTTTTTGTTTTTATCTTTTTAGTGAGTTTTGAAATATGGCGAGTATTGCGGATGATTAAACTAACAGAGGTTATGGGTAATCACCGCTAATTACTCTTGAAAATTAGAGTCACTAAGTATTGAGTCGGGGCGAGCGAAGGTTACGATTGGCCGGTTAGTAGCGACTTCGTTTTATTTGATCTTTTGAAAATGGTTTTGAAAGAGGTTAATTAGCGCGAATGATCAAACTAACCAAAGTTATGGGTGATCATGCGCGACGTATTCTTTGGAAAAAATGCATTGCCGGCCGATGACTAGGCGAACAAAGGTTACGATTAGTACTAACAACAATGGGTTTGAAAATGATTTTGTTATGGAAAATATTAATGTTCTGATTTGCGAAAATGATTTTATTCGTTGCGCTTGGCGAGAGCGTGGCTCGCTCCCCACGTATCGAGCGGGAATCAAAGCGGCGTAGTTCTAATTTGAAAATGAAAATATTTTAAGAGAGTTTTGGAGAGAGGAGGTTTTCATAATGACCAAGCAAAGTGAGGCTTTGGTGATCGTTACTAACAACTCTTGATAAGCGTTCATGACAATCAAACAAGCCAAGGCTTTGGGTGATAGTCACTAATAACTTGCATCAATTAGAACGAGTTTGAAAGATTTTTTGAAAAGGGTGTGAAATAGTAAAGGGTATAACTAATTACGGGGTTGTATTATTGCTTGGAGGGTATTATTAACAATCGGATACTAAAAAAAAAATTAAAAAAACAAAGGGAGCCCATGCTTGCATCTTTAAACCACGTATTCTAAAACAAGTAAAACCTAAACATGTTACCTCTCCCTGTGTAGCTCGAGTTCTTTTCTAGATAGAGAGGAAGCAGTTGAAAAAGAGAGAGAGAGAGTCGACGAGGGGCGAGAGGGAGGAGGAAGCGGTCGAGAGAGTGAGAGGCAGGATCGGACCAAAGGAGGAAGGAAAGGGACATGAGCGGTGGAGGGTGGCTCGCGACGGACGTGGACGCGGCCGACCAGCACCGGAGGCTCCCGGAGAAAGAGCGAGTTCCACGGCGGCGTCTTGCGCCCGACCACGAGCGAACTTCAGTCCGTCCTTCCTTCTCCTCTTTTCGTTTTTCTTTTCTATTTCTCCTCTCTTTCGCCGTTTCTTTAGGTTTTGATTTTTGTTTGGAAGGTTATGGAGTTTGTGGTGGCTAGAGTTTTGAGTCGTTTTTGGCTCTTTGGGGTGACTTGGAAAAAGTGCAGCCGGTTTGGTGGAGTCTCGCAGGAGCTTAGCCAGGAGAAGATGGCCAGGAGCTCCGGCGAGCTTAAGGTCGAGTGTTTTCTTCTTCTTATTCTCTTTGTGTTTTTTTCATCTTTCTCTGAGTGCAGTTCTCTCCTGTTCATTCTTACATGTTCTTTCAAGTTTTTTTTTACTTCCTAGCTTTTCTTTCAACTGTGAGAATGTGGTGAACTTCTTTCTATTCTATTTTTATTTTTCTACAACATCTCAATGTCATACTATACAAACCCTTTTCATTTTCTGATGAAGAAGAAATCACTTATGATATCACTTATAATCACTTATAATATCACATACACATACACATGCTATTTGTAGATTAAGAAACAGAACTCACTTTAATAAGCGAAAGAACCACGACTTATATAAACATTTTAGCATCTATTGAGATATATATGATTACCAACGATTACCCGACCTCTGAATAAATTTTGTTGCTAGCATTAATCTGCTTTGATTGGATTTTCTTTGCTCTTCAAACTTGTTAAATCGATTATCCTAAATGGAGTTTTTTGAAGAACTTTTATGTGTTGTGCTCTTCTTTGTGTTGGTTTGCGTGTGTATGTGTTTTGTGTTTTGTTTTACATTTTTGTTTGTGTTTGTTCTCGATGTCATCGTGTATACATGTATGTGTTGTATGACAGCTTTGTTTTTGGTTCTTGGTTTCCTTCCTCCCTTTACTTGAGTGTATGAAGGTGTATTTATAGTCAAAATGCCTAGATTGATGGATTGTAGAGGTCACTTTTGAATCTGTCTTACGATCTTCATTTTCTTCAATACATTCCCTTTTGGTGTATAAAATTTTACTGCCACATTTATCTTCCCCAAGTTTCTTATGCATTCACTAATTTAGCCTTATTTGACTAATATTCAATTTGCCTAAATTATTCCCTTTGTGTATGTGTGCAGAGAGAAGAAAAAATTACAAGGAAAAAGAGCCTCTATTTGGAGCTTTGGAGCCTATGTCTATTCTTCTTTGCATATTTGGTTGTTTCTCCTTGTTTTTGCTTCTTTGCCTTATTTGAAATTTCTTTGCATCATTTTTTCTTTTGGTGTATTGTGCATAGCTTTGTACACGACATGTATGTAGCTTAAAGCTACATCTCTTGTATTTTGTAACAATGTATTTTCTTTCAATGTAAATGTATCTTATACAATACTCATTATTTAATTAACTTTTTCCCTTTGAAGAGTTTTTTTATTACGATATATCTATATATAATGAGATATAATACTATAACAACATAGTTGCTACAAGAATTGACAATTCTAGATCAACTAAAACCATAAGCATATGGTTAAAAACTTATCACGCACATGTGTGTGAGGTAGGATAAATTCCATGATTACCAAATAAAAGACATAGAAGATAAAAAAAGCTGTTGGACCAACGAGTTTGGCTTAGAGAGAAAGCAAACACAGCCCACTTGTAACTACCATGGAATTTAAATAAAGCTTGGGCTTAATGAAAAGAGAACAACAAATGAGCCCGATTACAATTGCCATTGGACTTGAATAATTTTTGTTTAATTTCTAAAAGAAAATCAAATCGAATAGACAATTAAATGGTAAAAGTGCGGACAAAATTAGGGTATAACATTGATCATCGCATAGACCCTTTGAGTTCAACCTTATTGTCCCAAGACTCTCAAAACTATTCTCATGTTTTGATTGCCGCAAATCTAACCTCATAGTTCAATATCAAACTTCACCTCTCGGTGCCGTTTGATATTTGAAATATGATTGAATAAAAATGAGGTTAGATTAAAATAGAAACTTTAATAAAATAGAGTCTAGACTTGGAATTGTTAGGGATCTATCATTGATTATTCCCACGATCCCAAGACTAGAAGGATCTACTCACTCATGATCATTGTAGACAAAGACTTAGAAGAAGAAGAAAGAATGCATAAAGGATAAATGGTAAGAAATATAAATGATTTGAATTGTAAATTGCGTAATGTAAATGTGAGAGAAAAGAAAAGAAAGCGATAAAGGACTAAATGTAAAGTCTTTGGAATGTAAGAGCGAAACTAAATTGACAAGAAAATAAAGAAACAGAAAAATAAAGAACAAAACTTAAGAACAAAGTGCAAGAACTTAGAATAAATTTAGAGTAATTTTGCAAGTGAGAAAAGGTAATGTTACAAGCTGAAGTGAGGCTCTATTTATAGCCTAAAATGGTGAGCAAAGCCTTGCATTCTCATTACATGCCATTAAGAAGAGAATTGGAAAGGTTTTTAACGACTTTTTAGCTCTGCTTGAGGCCCATGGATCGGTAGTCGAGGAAGTGCATGGTCGTGCTCATGCCTGCAACGCTTAGAATTCACGAAGTTTAAGCGGGACGCATGGGTCGTGCTTAGAAAGCGCATGGAGTCGTGCATAGTTTTACGGTTCTTAGCTCCAAATTCTGCACATATTTTCTAACAGAGGCACCTGAAACCATGCTTAGGTGCACACGGACCATACCCTGATTTTTACGGTATTGGCACCAAAATTCTTCGCTTTTGCTCCTTTTTCTTTGCTCTTTTGATACTTGCTTTCTTTTCATCCAAATTTGTTCATTTTCTTCACTATTAGTTACGAAAATAAAAAATAGCACTTTTTAGTAAAATAGCTCTAAAATAGAACTAAAATCCCACAAATTTTATTTAACTCAAAAGGCTAAAACACACTAATTGAAGAAATCGAGCTTGTGGGAAGGTTGGAGTGATGGGTTTGATAGGACTTTGAGGATTACGAGTTTCGCTTAGTTGAAGGGATTTGGGAAGCTTGAAATTCCACACTCCCGTAGAGTCTTCGTGATGGAGGCCACCATTACCAACTCTCCCACTTTCTTTTCGTTCTTCTCGCGTCTTTCATACTTCATTCCAAAATCCCCTCCCTACTCGATCTGCGTAGTTTATGTAAAACTCAACCACACTTTTAATCTGCTGAAAATTAAACACAGTTTTAATCACCTTTGAAAAGGAAAACAACTCTCTCCCGGACATCCATAATAACCACTAACGGACAAAAATACCCTTAAAAACTTACATTTACAAATCAAAAGTCATAAATCCAGGAAAAAGTGAGTGCAAAAACGAGAGGTTCCGAATTTATCTGTAAATCAGGAAGAAATCGAAATTACCACGCGCGTGAGGTAAATTCGATTCACAACTAATCGGGAATCCTTATTATTTTAATTTTTTTATTTACTTTTTGTTTTTATTTTACAGTGATGGAGAGTAGGCGGCGGACGATTTGTACGAGGAGAGTCTTGGGAGCAACACCGCTCCCCGGCAGCGACAACATGTTGGGAGTCAGCCCGATAGCGATATGTCGGTAGGAGTGCTACTCTTCTTCCCGAACACCTAGAGAGGCTCGGACTTCCTAGACACGCGGCACGAGTGTAGCGGGCGCTTGAGCTATAGCCATAGAGATGGCTGCGGATCAGCAGCGGCCAGATTTTGGCGACCTCGGCCTCGTGGGCTCGGCCCGATATGGCGGCCATACCATGACCACCCGAGTATGAGTGCGAAGCGCGCCCACTACCGGGACCACCTAGAGGCGTGTCGGGACCCTCTTGCTCGGGGTTGGGAGGCTTGGGAGGCGGGAGTATCGGAGCATGAGGTTCGGGAGGATGAGCCTCGGGGAGCATGAGCATGAGGTTCGGCGGGAGGAGCCTCGGGTTGAGGCTCAAGTTCGGGAGGAGCCTCGGGTAGAGGCTCATCAGCGGGAGAGGTCGAGCGGTGACCAGTGCGCTGAATGTGTGGTTCACCCTCCATTATTGTTACCTTTGGGATGCGCTTTGCGTCCTTGATAGAGAGGCTAGGTAATATTTTAATTCTTTTTTAATTTTACTAAACAATAATTAATTATTTATTTTTAATAACGTATGGTTTGATTTTAATTTTTTGGACAGGCCCGAAGATTGTATCTCACTTTGGTTGCTTGAGGCTAAGCTATTTGAAATTTGGACATCACACCTCTCGGGGCGATCAACCATGAGTTGATATGCGCTTTTGTGGAAGGTGACATCCACGAGACCGACTCCTTCCATATGTCTTTTGGGGAGATAGCGGTGGCGTTGAGCAGCGTGTCGCGTTGCTCCACTTGCCCTTTGGAAGGCACCCTATTGGACCCACAAGCCCCGTGTTGATTCTGTTGAGGCTTTTCACTTGGTTGTCGGTATTTGGGCATGTATCGAGCGAGGTGTCACGAGGAGCTTAAGGAAAGCAGGGGGCAATATTTGAGGATCGCCTTTGTAGAGGGCGCTTTCGGGGAGAGCGTGGCGGGGTGCTTATGAAGCGGTAAGCCGCGGTGCTACATGCTCTACTTGTTAGGCACCACCATTACGGCGACAAGAGTCACACATTCTTGCCGGTGAGGTGGATGTATCCCGATTCGAGGATCTTGGCGGTGTGGCGGTGGTCTTGGGGTATAGGCCGCTCTCGATTTCCTCTACATTGAGTTGTGAGCGGTCTTTCATACGACCAAGCGGTTTGGCGGATCACAGCGACAACGCTCGAGGGTAATCAATTATTTATTTTTTTAATTTAAGCTTTTA
This sequence comes from Oxytropis ochrocephala, assembly GCA_020916435.1. Classification (NCBI taxonomy): domain Eukaryota; kingdom Viridiplantae; phylum Streptophyta; class Magnoliopsida; order Fabales; family Fabaceae; genus Oxytropis; species Oxytropis ochrocephala. Next base: position 55,499,681 of record CM037094.1, read on the forward strand.
ATTAAATTACTCATATATTAATAACTGCTTATTAATTAATTTAATTATTTCAGTGTTGGATCTACGAGCATTTTCCCACCGTCGTGGTTCGGAAAGTGTTTGATAGGACACATCGACCACGATACTGCGGTGGGGGGAAAGGTGGATAAAATAAAGTTGAAGCACTTTAGGAGAGCGGATAGATGCGCTGCGGTGGAGGATGTCATTCTCACCCGCAGCCGGACCTTTGGCGGTATGTTCCGTTCTCGAACATATCACATTTCTGAAATTTGGTTGACTTGGGCGGTGGCGGTCCCCACATGCTAGACATGGTGCGTTGGCGATTCGGGCGAGTCGGGCGATCCCTTATCCATCCATTTCGGGTAAACCTCCATCTGCGGGACGAGGATCATACGGGGGTTCTTTGAGAGTATCAAATTTGGCGCGAATTTTTGGCGAGGTGGTAGAGAAGCGACTACCACGGCGAGAGTGCGATCGATTACCTACCTTGAAGTACGATCAAGTAACGAGTCCGTCTTACTCGGTGCGATTCTTGCCCCTGAGCGAGCTAGATCGAGAGCCCGTTATGCGAGAGACTTTAGAGGAGAGGTGCGGAAGGCGTTTGCATTAGTTCGAGATGCGCTACATGTGGATGTTCAGTTCTGATACTTCACGTCGTTATTTTGAGGCACTTTTAGACATTTTGGCCCCATAGTTGTATTTTACTTATTTGTATTTGTACTCATATTTCATTTTAAATTATTTTATATATTTTGACATATTTTAGATCATATATAGCGTATCTTTACTCGTATATCGTAACACATTCGTATCGTATTTTAAAAAATACATGGCGCTTAAAATCACGCATATCATTTTCAAAATACAATTTAATACAACTTTATTAATAAATTTATTAAAAATATATAATTTAAAAAATACACATAAAAGGATTTAGGAATTTACCTCATACTCGAGGTAAATTCGGTTCCTAATATGAATCGGATGTACCTTCGTATGAGGTAAATTCGAGAAATCCCATGCATCTACCCAAATCCCCATTTTATGAACCAGGATTGATTAATTGAGGTAAATCAGGAAACTTATTTATTTATTTTTTAATAAAATGTTAGGGGTATTTTTGAGTTTTATGAGAAAATGGGGGTGTAAGAGACAAGGTGGGGTCCAAAAAAACCCCACTGAAAATTGCAAAACAATAATTCTCAACAATAACACACAAACATGCAAGAGAAGCATATAATTATTCCGGGGCCAGAAAGCGTGATTTCAATTTTCACGATATGAATGAATAAAGGCTAAAATGTACTTTTAGTCCCTACAATTGTCAAACAAATCGGTTTAGTCCTCGCAATTTCAAAAAATTTAAAAAAGCCCTTATTACTACTAAGCGTCGAATAAGGCAGCGACCTCGGTTGGCTATTCAAGTCGAACTTCGTCTCTAACTATCGACTCCAACAGGGGACTGTCGGACTAGGCTAGAGGTTTCACGAAACTTGGGTTAGTGATAGGCCCACAAGTGCGGTTCTCTGCAGAAGTAGTAAAAATATCGATCTCACGAGGAGTTAAGCAATTACCAATCTAATTTTTAGTTTTGATTAGCTGAAAGGAATAATTTTTAGGAAAAGGAATGATTTATGATTAAATTTCAGAATATAAAAAGCCTCTTAGGATTGTGGTTTTATCTCAATGATAGAACATTCACAATCCCTCATCCATTCTCTATTTTATATCAAGTTCGTTTCTAAGGACAGGTTTTCATTTGGTAATTCAAGTTTCCTCTCAGAATACAAGAAAGTGTCTCGAAACAACGATCAAGCCTATTCTCATGGTTGATCATCGCATAGACCCTTTGAGTACAACCTTATTGTCCCAAGACTCTCAAAACTATTCTCATGTTTTGATTGCCTCGTCTAACCTCATAGTTCCAATATCAAACTTCACCTCTCGGTACTTCGTTTGATATTTGAAATATGATTGAATAAAAATGAGGTTAGATTAGAATAGAAACTTTAATAAAATAGAGTCTAGACTTGGTATTGTTTAGGGATCTATCATTGATTATTCCCACGATCCCAAGACTAGAAAGGTCTACTCACTCATGATCATTGTAGACAAAGACTTAGAAGAAGAAGAAGAAGAATGCATAAAGGATAAATGGCAAGAAATATAAATGACTGAATTGTAAATTGCGTAATGTAAATGACGGAAAATAAAAGAAAGCGATAAAGGACTAAATGTAAAAGTCTTTGGAATGTAAAGCGAGAAACTAAATTGACAAGAAAATAAAGAACAGAAAAATAAAGAACAAAACTTAAGAACAAAGTGCAAGAACTTAGAATAAACTTAGAGTAATTTTGCAATTGAGAAAATGTAATGTTACAACTGAAGTGAGGCTCTATTTATAGCCTAAAATGGTGAGCAAAGCACTGAATTCTCATTACATGCCATTAAGAAGAGAATTGGAAAGGTTTTTATGACTTTTTAGCTCTTGCATGAGGCCCATGGATCGTGCTCAAAAGTGCATGGTCGTGCTCATGGTGCCTTTGCTTAGAATTCTGAAGTTTAAGCGGGGCGCATAGGTCGTGCTTAGAAGCGCATGGGTGGGTGCATAGTTTTACGGTTCTTAGCTCCAAATTTTGCACATATTTTCTAACGGGGCACACTGGACCATGCTTACGTGCGCCACGGACCATGCACAATTTTACGGTATTGGCACCAAAATTCTTCACTTTTGCTCCTTTTTAATGCTCTTTTGATACTTGCTTTCTTTTCATCCAAATTTGTTCATTTTCTTCACTATTGGTCCTGAAAATAAAAATAGCACTTTTTAGTAAAATAGCTCTAAAGTAGAACTAAAATCCGACAAATTTTATTTAACTCAAAAGGCTAAAAACACACTAAATTAGGACTTATCACATCGGGCCCAATCTGCGCATCGACAACGGCCCGATAGGCGCTAGTACACGAATTTTCCATTCAATGGCTCGGATCAACACGGCCTTATCCGACATCTCACGCGCATTATGATTTGTCTATAAACATAGGTGCAACCCCACCATTTCAGTGCGTTCTCATTATTTGCATACCTCTCCTATTCCTTGCTTACTTATGCATCATAGTGTGCAGTACCCCCACCCAATGTGCATGAGCAAGCACCTCAAACCGCCCGAGACGAATCTTCAACCATTTGAAGTTCGCCTTCAATCTTCAGAAGCTCACTAACTTGTACCCCAGACTCAGTCATCTCCCGAGATCCAGGTACTGGACTCAGTCATCTACCGAACAATTTTGGACTAAACTACACTAACAACTCCTTAATTAAGAAGATTAAGTCTAATAATATTTCAGTTTTAAAACTAATTTGTTATTAAACCTCACTCTTGAATGGCTCTTAAGTTGTCCACAGGTTATGGGAGTTTTGGTTATTGAAAGGTTTCAAGCTTAATGGTCTTGAATGACCATTATGAGTGGCAATGACTTTTAATTTCTTGATGATAAAATCAAGCCTATAAATAGCCTTTTGGTCCCTAAATGAGAGCTTAGAAGAACCAAAAGCAGGATAGTCACAACACCGTAACATGGCTGGAGGTAAATAATGGTTCCTATTTTCCGCATTTAGTTTGTTGATCTTGTATGTTCCTTTGTTATCAGGAACATATGATCAATGATAGTAATCCTACATTTGGTATCAAAGCTGGTTATTGCCTCTACCTTGTTGCACATGGTTTTCTCAATTTCATTTTTGGTATTTTTGTGATTTATTTTGGGTTTTGAGTTTTAGAGCATTTTATTTCGGAGTGGCATTAGTAATCTTCAATCCATTGTTTTTCTATGTTTTTGTGTTTTAAAACGCTCAATAGGATGCCTAAAACATAAAGAACCTATGATTTATTACTAGTTAGACACTACTATTCCATTAGGCTATGCAATATATTTTTGCCTATTATTGCGTTTTACGAGTATGTGTAATCTATTGGTAGCCTTTTTGTGAGACAAAATTGATACAATCGCAGCCTTTCTTCTTTTATTTATCTTCTTTCTCCTTCATTTTTTTCTCAATTTCAATTTTTATTTCCTCTATTCTCTCTTCACATTTCATTTTTGGAATATGCATACTATATATATATATATATATATATATATATATATATATATATATATATATATATATATAAAACACCCACTAATAAATCTCTATTTTCTATCTTCTATTTACTTAGAATACCAACTAAGAAAAATTCCTAACTAGTATTGTCAAAGTTTTTTACCAAACTTCTCATTCATAGATTTCTGCACATCATCAACTTTGAGAATAGTAACTCTCAAATCATCTATTCATTCCCTTCAAATTCCCTCTTCTTAGAATTACATGTTGTTTATATAATTTCATTACTTTTGATTTCTTACAAATGTAACACATTGTCGGTATAATTAACTTTTATATTTTATTTTCACAAATCTGTTTATTTATAAATGATTGTTTTATTTTTGAGTCTAAATGGAAAATAATTAAATGTTAATGATATTACTATTTTTGTATTGTGAGTTTTTAAATATATTTTTATAAGCGAATATTTTGTTTATAAATCATGTTTTATCTTTTGAGTCCCGATGAGAGAGCACTTGATATTGTTGAAATAATAAATTGTTACATTTGTTTTTGAGTTTCAACGGTAATATCACATTTTATTGGCATAATTTCATTATTTTTGATTCCATACCGATTGTTACACAATGTTGGAATAATTATTTATATATATATATATATATATTTTAATATTTATAATTTTTTTTTTTGAGTCAAAATGAAAAATCATTAAATGTTTTCGGGATAATTATTTTTTATATTGTGCTTATGAGTAACTTCCTTACTGATAAAAGGTTATTAAATACTTGATTTTATTTTAAGATACTATAAAGATACTTTACTAAGAATACATAAATTAGTTTCACTATTCAAATTTATTTTTAAAATATTTGTTACCATAATTTCTTTTTTTAAAATACTCTTTCAATTAGTTGCATGTCTAATAATTACATTTTTTAGATATTATAATTTGAGTGATGCATTCCTTGTTCCGGTAAAAGGCCCCACTTGGACTGGGCCGGGCCCAATTCGAGCCTCAAGCAGGCAACAGACAACGCCCGCACCACGGTACTTATAACACCCTAAAATTTTAGTTTCTTTGTTTGTGTTATAATTATATATTTTCTTATATAGAATAATAATTAGTTTGGTATTTAGGGAATGTTTTTAAGGAAAAATAAAATCGTAGGACTAAGGAGAAATATTATAGAAGCTTATGGAAAAAATTTGAGCTTAAAACTTCATCAAATTATAGCTAAAAAGGATCTGTCAGTGCAAAATTGTACTGCACTAGGAAGACCAAACTTATCGGAAAATTTTGAAAGTTCGTTCATTAAGTTCTATAAAATATGAAGATCGAAAGTGTATCTGCAGAATTTTATTTTACTGAAAATATGTCTCTTACTCTCATCAAAATACTAAAAATATGTCTCTTATTTGTTCTAGAAACAACACATACGTAGAAAGTAAAATTCTAAGAATGGATGTGTGGCTAAGAAGTGATGAACATGAATTTCTCTTTTAACTTATACGTATACAAAATGTTTACCGAATAACCTATTAGAGTGCTATAAATAGAAATCACCTTTCACTTACTTTACCAATACACACATATCTTTCACTCAGAAAGAAGCACACTTTTACGGAAGGAAAACAAATTCTCTACTTTTGAATCATCAGGTTTCTTCATCATTTCCTTCCTTTTTCTTGTTTTTAATTCTCTTTAGTTGTTTTATGCTTTGCTTTCTTGTAATATTTTTATCAATGTTATTATTATTTCCAAACCAAACCAAATATTTCTCTTAGGTGGTTTTTTTTAGGAATCACTATTTAGTTCTTTACTTATTTTATCAGTTGTCTATTTTTTTAGTTTGTTTTGACTAGTTCCTACAATTTTTAAGAAAACTATAACTCTAGAATTTTAATAGTTCCTTTCAAAGTTTTTATTTCTTTCAAATGATGGTATTGTATTTACTTATTTATTCCAACCTTCCAAAATTTAGGATATGAATGAGGTAAAATAATTATGGCACCATTTTGAGATAAGATAATTATTCAAGAACTTGATTTAGTAGGAGAACCATTAGATTAAACTCTACAAACTGAAACTGAATCTGTCATTAGGTATTGTTAGGATTTAATTCAAGAATTTTAAGTTTAGGTTAGATACATTATCAATACACCCAAAATTTGAGAATAAAAACTATGTCTATAAAAGCAGGTTTTCTTTAAACAAATGTCTATTTCACTTGAAACACACAAGGATTCAAAGTAGAATTTTAATAAAATAATTCTAGTTATGATTTAATTATGATTATAGTAAATTAAGACATAGTCGTTTTGATGAGCAACAGATGTTGTAGAATTTGAAGCAAGTGTTGACCATCAAGCTAGTTTGGAACAATTTCAAGGTAAGGGAAATACTAATAATAAGTTGATGGACACAAATTATGTGTTGCTTGTATATATATTAGGGTTAAATATGTTTTAAGTCCCTATAAAATTGGTACCTATTAAGTTTAGTCCCTACAAAAAGAAATGGGTTTTATTTTTGGTACCCCCTCATCATCTACCACACCCCATAATATCCCAAATGGACAAAAATACCCTACTTTTTCCCAAAAATTACATGGTTTTGTTAAAAAAATTTGGAATTTGGAATTACCTCTAATTAGAAAGATTTTGAATTACCTCAGAAATGAGGTAATTCCGGTTCACATTTAATGAACCGGAATTACCTATTTACGAGGAAGTCAAAAATTACAATTTTTTTATTTGAGCGAATAATTTAGGCTAAAAAATCGGTTTTGGACAACATACTCGATCGTAATGAAACCACGTACCATTAGAAGCGAAAAAATCAAGAATCAAGACTCCCTAGAAGGGACTTCTTACGGGACTACGGCCTCAAATTCCCAAATTCCATCGTTTACTATTTTTTACGATTTTTTTAATTTTTCATAGTCTCCAAAAATCTAAAAAAATTTGTATAGCCTTATTTTGGTTTTGTTAGATTTTTAGTGGTGTTTTTATATTTTTAGAGTAGTTTTGACTATTTTTAGTAGCCTTTTAGTAATAAAAATTAAAACAAATCGTATATATACGCATCGCCTGCGTCTGGATTGGCAGGGATGCATAGATGTCGCCCGTTCACCTACTTCACGTGCTTATTTTCGGTCATTTTTAGACATTTTGGACCCATAATTGTATTTGTCTTTCTATTTTATGTTGGTCATTTTATATATTTTGATGTATTGTTATTAAATCGTAAATCGTTAGTATCGTATTTTGATAAAGCAGCGTTTAAATCTTAATATAAACTTTAAAAAAAAATTAAAAATTTGAATTACCTTTTTAGAGGTAATTAGAAAATTTTCATGATTTATGAACCAGAATTACCTTTTTAGAGGTAATTCGAAATTTTAATTTTTTGAGCCGGAATTCCTTATTTTGAGGTAATTCAGAAAATTTTAATTTTTTATTTTTTTTAAAACGCAGGGGTATTATTGGCATTTTTCGTAATATGAGAGTGTGGTAGATGATGAGGGGGGTACAAAAAATAAAACCCAAAAAAAATAGGTGTTTTAGTCTCTCATTTATTTTTCCGTTTGCAACCATAGTCCTTGACTTTAATTACAGCTGAATTGTAAACGGAATCAGACCTTCACTAAAGCATTCCTGCAGCAGATCAAGCATCATATCATTCTTCTTCTCCATGGCCATAACCCAAGCCTTCTTCACCACCTCATGGTTGAAGAAACGCATCCCAAGCCTTCTTCACCACCTTATGGCCATAACCCGCAGCAGATCTAGCATCATATCATTCCCGCGGTCATGAACACCAAGGTGGTCGGCGAAGCACGATGAGATGGGGCGGCGAACTACAGATCGGTGATGGAGAAGACATTCTGGTTCACATTTTTGCTCTCTTTTTTGGGCGATTTTGGTGATGCTATTGTTTGTTTTTCTATTACACTCACATTTTGGATGGAGTGGACAGTGGGGTTGATGATTGAGGAAGATTGAAAGAAAGCCATTAGAGACCTTTCTTCTTCTCTGTGTGTGCGCTGATAAGAGGGAAGAAGAAGACTAGTTTTTTTTTTTTGAAAAAAAATGTTTTAATAAAATAGAGTAAAATAAAAAAAAAAGGCCACATGGATAATAAAAGACACCTGTAAATGACACATAAGAAAAACATTAGCCCAGTCAGCAACAATTAACGTCAGAGACCATTATTGCAAACGGAAAAATAAGTGAGGACTAAAACAACTATTTTTATTTTGTAGGGACTAAACTTAAGAGGTCCCAATTTTGTAGGGACTGAAAACATATTTAACCCTATATATTATTTAGCTATTCTTAGGGGATTTGTGTGATTGTGATTTGTTTGAGTTCCATGTAATTGAGTCAAATTAAGTACATTTTGGATTTGGTTGAAATAAGAGTTGTCTATGTTACTTAGGGATATGACTTATAAGGATTGATAAGTTGAGGTGTATCTCACTAGTTGTTGTTATGAATCCTAAGGACTGATTTGTCAAGTTGATTATGGATTAGATTGGTAAGACTGATGTTTTTACTAAGAGCTTTACTGAGGATGTTCTTATAGTACTATCAAGTATATAAAGGCGAGGATAGGTTCGGTTGGGTCGACTCTGAGACCTTTTGGGGCAACTTATGCGTGTTTGAACTCCTACCAATGGTCAGTTGTAGCATCACTGGCTGGGGGAAATCGTATTACCCGAATGATTGGAGTATGGATTGTATATCTACTCATTGCAAAACAATCATGTTATGACAGTTGAAACGACCTTACGCTCATGATGATAGAAATATCTATGGAGTAGGTTGAGTATATTATGTTTAGATAGTGGACTAACTTTACTGATGGATTATAGAATAAGTGTGATCTCTAGTTTATTTGACTAACTATCGATAATTGACTTCACTAGAATGTTGGTCATGTTTTGCAGGATTTGGCGTTTTAGAGTGGTCAATTTTCTTAGTCTTGATTGAGTTTGTGTGTCACTTATTATGTCTATATATTATTATTACTTGTGATTGTATAATATTATGTGTAACTTGTGTAACCATCGTGTTGCAAACTTGTGTACGATTATTTCACCCCTTACATTACAGATCATGTCGGGAGGACTGCTGAGCCACTCTGTACACAAGAAGATTGAATTTCTGGAAGAGGAATGTGAAGCTATCTAGGATTTAATCTGACTGCTTAGGATTTCATCTGATTTAAGATACATTTAATCATAGTAGTACGTATTAGTCTTAGGAGCTCTTGTAAGATAGTTACGTACACTTTGTTTGTTGACAGTTGTAAGCCTATGGGCATGGTCATTATTGATGGATGATGACTTATATATATATATATATATATATATATATATATATATATATATATATATATGATGCACATATATTATGTTGGTATATCTTTATTTTCTCAAAATTTAGAAATCCATATCGAAAATAAAGCAATATGTTTTGAAAAAAAAAAATAGAAATGGGATTATACTTAAGTGTAGCACCACCTTTTAAGGTTAGAGAAAGGGGGTGTTACAATAGTGGTATCAAAGCAGATCGAGTCTATCTGGTAGACTATGGGTTGTAGGTCTGTTGTGTTTTTGTTTTGTGAACTCTGAATTATTTTCTGTGTTTTGTTATGTGAACCCTGTGAATTATTTGGATTGTTTTCTATGTGTTTTGTTGTGTGAACTCTGTGAATTGTTTGGATTACTTTCTTGTTAGGTTCTGACTAGGATTGCCTTATAGAGATTTAATGGATCGTAGAAATGCACAATTAGATACTAAGAACACTAAAAACAAAAATGTTGGGAATAACATGGATAGAGCTATTCAAGTTATGGTAGATATGGAAACATCCATTGCACTGCAAACTACTGCGGAAAATCAAAGGGATATTTGCAAGCAACAAAGGGAGGAGCAAACTGCTGAGTCTAAAGGTTTGGTTAACTTTAGACGTCATGATCCTCCACAATTTCATGGAGAAACAGAACCAGAGCAAGCTGACTTATGGCTTCAAAAGATCGAGGAAATTTTCATAGTGCTAAGGTTCTTGGATGAAGCAAAGGTTAGTTATGCATCTTACCTGCTGCTTGGTGATGCAAAATATTGGTGGAGAGGAGCCCGACAGATAGTCGAAGCCAATAACCAGGAAGTCACATGGGAGGTATTTTGTGCTAAATTTCTAGACAAGTATTTTCCCAGAAGTGCTAGGACCGCAAAGGAACAGGAGTTTCTGATTCTGAAACAAGGAGGAATGACAGTCGGAGAATACACGGCAAGGTTTGAGTCGCTGGCAAAGTATTTTCGTTTCTTTCAGGATCAGGTGGATGAAGATTGGCTATGCGAAAGGTTTGAAGGAGGACTGAGATTGAACATCAAAGAGTCAGTCTTACCACTCGAAATTCGGCAATTTCAACCCCTTGTGGAAAAGTGTAGGAAGGTAGAGACAATGAAGGAAGGTGGAATCAACTGGGGAAATACAGGAGGGCCGTCTAAGTCCAGGTATCCAACATAAGGATGGAACCAGAAAGGGAAACAAACGTACAAAAAAAACCTTATTCCCGACCCTCAGGGAGTAATCAGAATCAACAACCATATCGTCCGATCGCATCTGCTTTTGGCGGTGAACTAAATAGGAATCAAAATCCAGGACCCATCCGACGATGTTTCAAATGCGGAAAGCAAGACCATATGGTTGACACATGTCCCTTGAGGGGAGTGGTGTGTTACAAATGTGGAGAATCGGGACACATGGTGAAGGATTGCACTAAGCTGAAAGTGGAACCGACGGTGAATAATATGAGAGCTGAAAGGCGGATGGCAAAAGGAAGAGTTTACACCATAAGTGGTGTTGAGGCTTCTCAATCTGAAGATCTTGTACAAGAAATTGTGATTTGGAAGGTAAGATTTTAACCGTATTATTTGATTCTGGAGCAAACCATTCTTTTATCTCTTTGGATAGAGTGAAAGAATTGAATTTACCTGTTACATCATTACCTTTTGATTTGATCGTTTTTGCTCCAACTACTAAACCTATAGTGGCAAATTCTGTGTGTTTAAACTGCCCTATTGTTATCCATGATAGGAGATTCCTTGTTGATTTGATATGTTTGCCTTTAACACAACTAGATGTGATTTTAGGCATGAATTGGTTGTCTTCTAACCATATCCTTTTGGACTGTGCGCATAATGTAACGCCCTGAAATAATTTAATTAATTATTTAATTAAGTTATTAGAGGCTTACAATAATTATCTAAATAAATAAATTAATTAAAAGCCTATTTTTATTTCAGGTGGTGTCTAAAGTGATTAGGGGTGTGAAAATAGGGCCCATTAGTGTTAAGTGGCCCAAACCCAATTAGTAAAACCCTTGGGTCTTAGGAGAAACCCTCATTAGAGAGAAAAATCAAAAAAATTGAAAAGTGAGAAGAGGAGAAGGAGATCGCGAACGACAAGGAGGGGAAAAAAGAGGGTTTGCGTGAAACTCAAGGGAGAAAGAAGAAAAGCTTGGAGTGTTGGTGTCTTGGAGGGATTTGCTTGAAAGCTTGGGTGTCTTCCTTCAATTAACAAAGGTAAGGGGGCTCTCTTTCATGGCTAATAACTTATAGAACTTGAAACCATAGGAGTTAGGTGTTAGGAGAATTTGTTTGGATTAATCTATGGTATGTTTGATTGATTTGGTGATTAATTAAACGAATGTATGATTGAATTGAATTCTATGTGAAGAATGAGTTGATACATCTATTATAAATGGTGTTAATGTGTCAATTGTATGGATTTAAATGAAAATCAATAGGAGGAATTATGATGATGGCTAGGTGTTTGGTGTTTTGCTTGAATGAATTGTTTAATGGTGTGGTGTGGGAGTTGTTTGCCATCGGGTTGCTGTGAACAGGGGTAGGGGCGCCGTTTTGGCCTAAGTTGTGTGCTAGTGGCGCTGGGTTTCTTTGGGAGTGCAGGTTGGTCTTTGCGTGGGGCGTGGCGCGAGCGAGCGCCATTTTGGCGTGCCCAGCGCACCTGTGTTACTGTGCAGGTGTGTGCAGGTGTGTGGCGCAGGACTGGGCGCCATTTTGGCATGCCCAGTGCGCCTGGTGGGTGTAACGCCCCAAAATAATTTAATTAATTATCTAATTAAGTTATTTAAGGGTTACAATATTTATTTGAATGAAATAATTAAATTGGAGTGGTTTTATTTCGGGAGGTGAGTTGAATTAAAAGGGTGGTGTGAATAGGGCCTGAACCCATTAGTTGGTGACCCCTATTCATAACCTAGTGGGTCTCTAAGTGGGATGTCATTCCATCAAAGAAAGAAAGAAAGCAGAACCGTGAGGCGAGAGACGGAGAGAGGCGGCGTGAAGCAAGGAAAAAGGGAAGGAAGGATTTCTCTCAAGCTCACTTAGGTAATGTGTTTTTAATCCTCTCTTTTCCATTCTTCTCCCTTTTCTAATGTTGTAATCTTCCATCTCTCATTCCTATTTTTGGTTGCTTCTCCCTTGGGTTCAAAGAAGAGAGAGGAGCCACGGTTCTTGAAGGAGGAGAAGGGAAGCTTGATTTCGTGGTGTGCTTGTGGAGGTAAATTCGAGTTCATAAGCTTTCAAGGTATGGGGGTTCTTTCTATACCTATAATAATACTTAGGATTGGGATTATGTGTGGTGGGGTGGGGTTTTGATGTTATTATGGATGTTGTTGATGAATGATTGTTATTGTTGATAAAATATTGGTGTTGTTTGATGAATCATGGATGTTGTTTGATGACTTCTTGATGATGATTAAATTTTGAATTGGGTAAATTCATGAGGCTAAAAATCGATTGTTGTTACACATATGAATAAGAGTATGAAATTTGATTAAATTGAGAATGAATTAGGTTGTGATGTAGGGTGAATTCTAGTTCGAATTGAGTATTTGGGAGGTATATGGTAATTCGTTTATATGTTTAGATATGAAACGAGATCGAGAGTGAGTTAAGGGATATTGGAAGTGGTGTCTAAATTATGCAGCGTTCTTTGTTTGTTGTTTTTTTTGCTTTATATGTAACGGCTTGTTTTCTGCCGTATGCGCTATTTGTTTTTCTCACTGAACGCTGCTTTTTTTTTTCTGCATAACGCACTTTGTTTTTTCTGCTGCAAAAGCGCTGTTTTTTCTTTATGTAAATTTGTTTCTAGGTTCTTTCTTCATTTGAAAAAAGCCACTGTTTCACTTCTTTGTTTTGACTCGAAATTTCTGCTATTTTCCACCTCTGTTTTCTATTTGTTTTCCACAGCTTTTCTCTTTGTTTTAGCTCTGATTCTGCGCCTAAAAGTCACCGATTTTCACTGTTTTTTGTTATTCATGAACAGAAATTTTCTGCGTTTTCTTTTAATGAGAAGGCATGTAAAGTGGCTGTTTTTATAAATAAAGTGGTCAAGGTTTTACTTACATTTTGCAAATTAAAAGGTGGCGTTATCAAAGCATGAACATGAGAGGTTTTCCAAAACTAACAATATATCGTTACCCCAAATTTCTATGTATTGTTACTTAATCTTCCTTTGGGTGTTGTTACTTAAATTTGAAAGATGTTGTTGCTTGAGAACTTAAAGGCGTTGTAAACTAAGGCTTATATGTGGATGATGTTGAATTGAGAAATATAAAGCGGTGAGTTTAATAATTGTTGCGTAGTTTAATAAATTAAAGCGGTGAGTTTTAATTATATGTTAATAATTATTGATGGGAAAGCGGTGTGGGACCTCATCCAAAGCGTGTAGCCCACAAGGCTAGATTGTTGGTGAGGTAGAGTTGAGGATAAATAAAGAGGTGTGCATAATAAAATATTGTGGCATAGGTGTTGTTTGTGGTGCATTGACATAGAGTCACATATTGCATGTGCATAAGCGGTGTGTAGGCTTCGGCCAAAGCGGTGTGGGACTCGGTCCCAGCGGTGGGTGCCACTCGTGCAAATTTGCGGTGATGAAGGATCCTCATGCATATTGCACTCATGCATGTACACATACATATGTTATTGATGTTTCCTTTGAATGGTTATATCTTGTGTAAGCATTATGATTATGATGATGTGTCTTGATAATTTGGTGTGTTGTTGTGGATTATTTACATCGCTTCTCTGCTGACCAACATATACTGTATCTTGATTATTATTATATGTATAAAAGACTCACCTCTATTGCGTCGTGTTGCCTCGTATGTCAAGTGACTGCAGTACCCCGCAGTGAGGGCATTCTTATGCCTCCCTTCTAGTATGGTCGAGTCACTACGTCACGTAGCACACCAGGGGAACGTTTTGTTGATTGTCATTTCTTTTATGTTTGGATTATTATATAACCTTGCATTTCTATATTGGAGTTTATTATTTCCCATTTTGTTTTGGTGCTATGTATCTTAAATTTGGAGCTATTTATTTATTGACTTTGGAGTTTTAACAATTGGTTGTTTTTGATGTAACGCTTTCTTTCAACGATTTTATGAAACTCGATAATATATATATATTAAAAACTAGTTGCTTAGAGAAAGGGGTGTTCTGTGGAGTGCGTGGGTGGTCTTTGGTGTTGCGCAGCGCAGGGCGCCAAGTGTGGCGACCCATGCGCTGTCTTTGGGTGTGCGTGTGTCTTTGTGTTGCGCACTGGCGCCACCCAGCGCCCAGTGCGCTGTCTTTCTTGTGTTGCGCCACGCATGCGGCGCCATTTTAGTTGCCCAAGCGCGCTGTGTGGTTATTGTTCTAGTGCGTGGCGCCATTTTGCCGTTGCCAAGTGCCTTGTTGTGTCTAAGTCTGTGGCGCCATTTGGCTGCCCAAATTACCTGTATTTTGTCTTTGGTGTCTCATGACAGGCGCCAATTTAGGCGCCACTGTGTTCTTGATGTCTTCTTTGAGTACAGGTGAGGGCCTTGACTTTGCGCGACCAGTGCGCGCAACTTGGCGCTCGTGTGCAGGTGATGGGCCCCAGTTTGGCAGCCCAAGGCGCAACCCCATGTGCCTGTGTCTAGGTGTGGGTTCAGTCCCTGGTTCGTTTTAGTCCTTGAGGTGTCAAATTAGTCCCTAGGTGTCAAATTGGTCCTTAGGTGTCAAATTGGTCCCTGGGTGTTGAATTGGTCCCTAGGTGGTGTTTTAGTCCCTAGGTGTGGATTAGTCCCTGGAGTTAGTTTTAGTCCTTTGGTGTGAAATTAGTCATTGGTGTTCTTTTAGTTCCTTAGGGTGTCGTTTTAGTCCTTATAGGGCTGTTCTTTATGGTGATGTATATTAACGGTGAATATAATTTGGTGATTGGGGGTCTATGACCTCTCTTGGCGATTGGTGAGTGTATAAACTATTGGTGATGCCTTATTTGGTGTTTTGGTGTTATGGTGCATAGTCATGGTGTCGCATAATCATATGCATATTTTGGTGAATAGGCCTCGGCCTCATAAATTATTTTGGTGAATGCCTCAAGGCTATTTTGGTGATGGATCCACATGCATATGCAGTGGAGTTTTTGGGTGCATCTCATACATTACATATATTTTTCAGTGATTGCTTGGGTGTTCATAAACTAATGGTGAAATTGATTTGATTGTATTTTTGGTGTGCTAGTTGCACTCTTTCTATTTGCGTTACTTGTTTTATTTGTTATTACCTATGTAAAGAGACTCACCCTCATTGCTTTATGTTGCTTCTTATGTCATGCAAAGCTGCGGTGTGATAATGATGAAGGTGACTTGAGTACCTTCTTCTAGTATGGTCGAGTCACTCGATCACGTAGCAGCAGGAGAACGTTTAGTGCTTGTCATTTCCTTTATGCTTTGAACTTTTATTTTGGCTTTGTATTTAGTATTACGAGTTTGTTATATTCCATTTGCAATGGTGTTTATTCCGGATTTTATTATGGTGCTATGTATCTCAACTTGGAGTTTATTTTATTAATTAATTTGGAGTTTTTAAATGTGGTTGTTTAGATGTGGCACCCTCGAGTGGTCGCACTAAATTTTTTCGTAAACTCTGATTTTCAATTATTAAATAGTAGCTTATTTAGAAGGGGGTGTTACACATAAAACTTTAGTTTTTTCAGGCCCCTATGATTTCAGAATTTATATCTGCTAATCAAGCAATAACTTCTTTAAAAGAAGGTGCTCAAGGTTACATGTTGTTATCTTCCTTAAAAGTGGAAAAGGAAGTTACTTTAAGCGAAGTACCAGTCGTAAAAGATTTTCCGGAAGTATTTCCAGAAGATGTTCCCGGATTACCCCCTGTGCGAGATATTGAATTTTCAATAGATCTCATGCGGATCAGTCAATCTCTATTGCAGTATAGGATGTCACCTACGGAATTAATAGAATGAAAAGTCAACTTGAGGATTTATTGTCAAAAGCAGTTTGTTAGACCAGCGTATCACCTTGGGAGCACCGATCTTGTTGGTGAAAAAGAAAGATGGAGGTTCAAGACTTTGCGTAGACTA
Source organism: Oxytropis ochrocephala (assembly GCA_020916435.1). Classification (NCBI taxonomy): domain Eukaryota; kingdom Viridiplantae; phylum Streptophyta; class Magnoliopsida; order Fabales; family Fabaceae; genus Oxytropis; species Oxytropis ochrocephala. The sequence goes on from CM037094.1 coordinate 55,516,237, forward strand.
TTATCGGTTGTACAAAGTGGCGATAAAGAATAAATACCCTACACCTCGCATTGGCGATTTGATGGATCAACCGTGGAGTGGGTGTTGTTTTCTCAAAAATTGATTTGAGAGCGGGATATCACCAAATTAGAGTAAAACTCGAGGATATTTCAAAAACTGCATTTAGGACTCGTTATGGTCATTACGAGTATTTGGTGATGCCATTCGGAGTAACGAATGCACCCACTATCTTCATGGATTACATGAATCGGATTTTTAATCCATTTCTCGACAAATTTGTCGTTGTATTCATTGATGACATTCTTATCTATTCTAAGAGCTACGAGGAGCATGAAGATCATCTTCGTCAAGTTTTGCAAATTCTAAAGGAGAAGAAGTTATATGCAAGGCTGTCAAAGTCTGAATTTTGGATTGAAGAAGTTAAATTTTAGGTCACATGATTACCAAGGAAGGAATTGTTGTGGATCCAGCAAAAGTGGAGACTCTACTTTTGTGGGAACAACCAATGTCAGTGACTGGAATTCGTAGTTTTGTTGGTGTGGCTGGATACTATCGGAGATTTAAAGAAGGATTCTCAAGGATAGTGGCACCGTTGACTCAACTCACGAGAAAGTATCAACCATTTGTTTGGACCGAGAAGTGTGAAGAAAGTTTTCAAGCGATGAAGGCGCATTTGACAACATCACGGTATTAGTTTTGCCTGACCGGATAGGCCGTATGAAGTGTACTGTGATGCTTCACACCAAGGGTTAGGTTGTGTTCTGATGCAGCATAGAAAAGTCGTAGCGTATGCCTCAAGACAACTAAAGACTCACGAGAAGAATTACCCTACCCATGATTTGGAATTAGCTGCAGTGGTCTTTGCGCTATTTCCTGCTGTGTCGCCTCTGGGCGCCATTTCCTGCTGTTTTGGGCGCCTCATTTGGCTGTCCTATAGGTGTTAGTGTATTTTGGTGTTGGTAGCTGTTGAAGTTGCTGTTAAATGTTAGACTGTCCTATAGGGTTGGTGTGTTTGGTGTTTCCCTATTGGTGTTGGTGTGTTTGGTGTTTTCCTATTGGTGTTGGTGTGTTTGGTGTTTTCCTATTGGTGTTGGTGTGTTGGGGTGCGTTCTATCGGTGTTGGTGTTTGATGCTTTTGGTGTTAGTGATGATGCTATAACAGGCGATGTGCCTCTTTTGATGAAAGGTGATAGGTGATGGGTCTATGACCAATTGTTGATGTAGTGTTGTTGTGTAAATGGATGTTCATGGTTGCTGATTGTTTTTGGTGCATTGTTCATGGTGTCACATACATTGCATGAGCATAAATTTAGTGATGATATAGGCTTCGGCCTTAGAGCTATAGGTGATGATGATGATGCTCAATAAACTTGGTGATTGAAGGCTTCGGCCTTAGAGCTATAGCTGATGATGATGATGCTCAATAAACTTGGTGATTGAAGGCTTCGGCCTTAGAGCTATAGGTGATGATGATGATGCTCAATAAACTTGGTGATGAACGGTACCGCATGCATATACCCGTTGGTGTGGGTTGCATTTCATTCATTTACACATGTCATTGGTGATATTCTTTGGTAGTTGTAATTTGATGTTCCTTGTTTGTTGTATGCTGATGTTGTTGTTAAGTGGTAGATAGTTGCTGTAACTCTAGCATATTGCTTATCATACATGCTATTATATTGTTAGATATCTCACCCCTTTTGTTTGAATGTTACCCCTATGTTGGTAACGTGCAGGTGATCGCATGTGAAGGCTTGTTTACCTTCGCTAGTTGAGTCGGGTCGTCGCTCTGATACACGTAGCACTTTCGGGGCGAACACTAGTTTTATTAGTTGTTTTAATTACTTGTTTCTTTGGATTTTGATTTGGTGATGTTATGATTATACTATATTCCCACTGCGTGGTGATACTAAATAGGTGTTTTGAGGTTCATCCCATTTATGACGTGCTATGTATCATCACGATTTTATGTGGTGACTTTTAATATTAAAATCGTGAATGTTTTATTGGGTGAATGTAGCATCCCTTGAGGGTGTAGTGAAAAATATTTTTGAAACTCTGATTTTTGGTGTTAAATTTTCCGCTTAGAAAAAAAAGGGTGTTACACTAAGAACATGTGTTTTGGACAATAGAGGAAGTTGGGATGATGCGCTACCATTGATTGAGTTTACCTATAGTAACAATTTTCATTCGAGTATCGGAATGGCACCTACGAAGCTTTGTATGGGAGGAAATGCCAAACGCCGTTATGTTGGTATCAAGACGGGGAAAGTGCTATGTTAGGACACGAGATTGTGCAACAAACAATGGAGAAAGTCAAACAAATTCGTGAAAAGATGAATATTGCACAAAGTGATGAGAAAAGTTACTCGATCGAAAAAGGAGACCTCTCGAATTTCAAGAAAGCGAACACGTGTTTTTAAGAGTTACATTAACCACGTGAGTCGGAAGAGCTATTAAGTCAAGGAAACTCACTCCAAATTCATTGGACCATATCAAATTATTCGCGCATTGGTCCCGTAGCGTACCAAATAGCTTTTACCGCCTTTTCTTTCAAACATTCACAATGTGTTGCACGCTTTCTGATTGAGGAAGTATATTTCGACCCATCTCATATCATTGAACCGCATTTGAAGTATCGTTAAAAGAAAATTTGTCATATGAGACATTTCCAAGCAAGGATCGAAGATAGGAGAATCAAACAACCGAGGAAAACAAATATCTTTAGTCAAAGTTGTATGGAATCGAGGCAACCAGGAGATTCAACTTGGGAGTTAGAGGATAATATGAGAGCGCGATATCCGAATTTATTTTAAGGTACACAATTTCGAGGGCGAATTTTTTTTTAGTGGGGTAGTAATGTAACACCCTAAAATTTTAGTTTCTTTGTTTGTATTATAATTATATATTTTCTTATATTGAATAATAATTAGTTTGGTATTTAGAGGATGTTTTTAAGAAAACTAGTAGGACTAAGGAGAAATAATATAGAAGCTTATGGAAAAATTTGAGCTTAAAACTTCATCAAATTATAGCTAAAAAGGATTTGTCGAGTGTAAAATTATCTTTGCACTAGGAAGTCCAAACTTATCGGAAAATTTTGAAAGTTCGTTCATTAAGTTCTATAAAATATGAAGATCGAAAGTGTATTTTGAGAATTTTATTTTCTTTGAAAATATGTCTCTTACTCATCAAAATACTAAAAATATGTCTCTTATTTGTTCTAGAAACAACACATATGTAGAAAGTAAAATTCTAAGAATGGATGTGTGGCTAAGAAGTGATGAACCGGAATTTCTCTTTTAACTGATACGTATACAAAATGTTTACCGGATAACCTATTAGAGTGCTATAAATAGAACTCACCTTTCACTTACTTTACCAATAAACACACATATCTTTCACTCAGAAAGAAGCACACTTTTACGGAAGGAAAACAAATTCTCTACTTTTGAATCATCAAGTTTCTTCATCCTTTCCTTCCTTTTTCTTGTTTTTATTCTCTTTAGTTGTTTTATGCTTTGCTTTCTTGTAATATTTTTATCAATGTTATTATTATTTCCAAACCAAACCAAATATTTCTGTTAGATGGTTTTTTTAGGAATCACTGTTTAGTTCTTTACTTATTTAATCGGTTGTCTATTTTTGTAGTTTGTTTTGACTAGGTCCTGTAACTTTTAAGAAAACTATAACTCTAGAATTTTAATAGTTCCTTTCAAAGTTTTTTCTTTCTTTCAAACTTATGACTGTTGTATTTACTTATTTATTCCAACCTTCCAAAATTTAGGATATGAATGAGGTAAATTAATTATGGCACCATTTTGAGATAAGATGATTATTCAAGAACTTGATTTAGTAGGAGAACCATTAGATTAAACTCTACAAACTGAAACTGAACCTGTCATTAGGTATTCTTAGGATTTAATTCAAGAATTTTAAGTTTAGCTTAGATACATTATCAATACACCCAAAATTTGAGAATAAAAATTATGTCTATCAAAATGATTTTCTTTAAACAAATGTCTATTTCACTTGAAACACACAAGGATTCAAAGTAGAATTTTAATAAAATAATTCTAGTTATGATTTAATTAAGATTATAGTAAATTAAGACATAGTCGATGTTGTAGAATTTGAAGCAAGTGTTGACCATCAAGCTAGTTTGGAACAATTTCAAGGTAAGGGGAAATACTAATAATATATAAGTTGATGGGCACAAATTATGTGTTGCTTGTATATATATTATTTAGCTATTCTTAGGTGATTTGTGTGATTGTGATTTGTTTGAGTTCCATGTAATTGAGTCAAATTAAGTATATTTTGGATTTGGTTGAAATAGGAGTTGTCTATGTTACTTAGGGATATGACTTATAAGGATTGATAAGTTGAGGTGTATCTCACTAGTTGTTGTTATGAATCGTAAGGACTGATTTGTCAAGTTGATTATGGATTAGATTGGTAAGACTGATGTTTTTACTAAGAGTTTTCTGAGGATGTTCTTATAGTACTATCAAGTATATAAGGCGAGGATAGGTTGGTGGGTCGACTATTGACCTTCTCAGGGGCACTTTTGTTTGAACTCCTACCAATGGTCGGTTGTAGCATCCTTTGGTCGGGGAAATCGTATTACGACACGGTGAGCCGGATGCGGGGACTATCTATAATAAGGTGCGGTTTCGGGCGAGAATGATTGGAGTATGGATCGTATGTCGCGCTCATTGCAAAATAATCATGTTATGGCGGTTGAAACAACCTTACGCTCATGATGATAGAAATCTCCATGGAGTAGGTTGAGTATATTATTTTTAGATAGTGGACTAACTTTTCTTGATGGATTATAGAATAAGTGTGATCTCTAGTTTATTTGACTTCACTAGAATGTTGGTCATGTTTTTGCGAGATTTGGTGTTTTAGAGTGGTCAATTTTCTTAGTCTTGATTGAGTTTGTGTGTCACTTATTATGTCTATATATTATTATTACTTGTGATTGTATAATATTATGGGTAACTTGTGTAGCCATCGTGTTGCAAACTTGTGTACGAGTATTTCACCCCTTACATTACAGATCATGTCGAGAGGACTGCTGAGCCACTCTGTACTCAAGAAGATTGAATTTTTGGAAGAGGAATGTGAAGCTATCTAGGATTTAATCATTCGCTTAGGATTTCATCGATTTAAGATACATTTAATCATAGTAGTACGTATTAGTCTTAGGAGCTCTTGTAAGATAGTTACGTACACTTTGTTTGTTGACGGTTGTAAGCCTATGGGCATAGTCATCAGTGATGGATGATGACTTATATATATGATGCACATATATTATGTTGGTATATCTCTATTTTCTCAAAATTTAGAAAATCCATATTGAAAACAAAGCAATATGTTTTGAAAAAAAAATTAGAAATGGGATTATTACTTAAGTGTAGCACCACCTTTTAAGGTTAGAGAAAGGGTGTTACTGGTACTCGCGTCCGTCCGGACGATGATTAAATCCTCTCCAAATCCAACGCTCAAGACCGGCTTCTTCCGTCTATAAATAGAGTTGCAACCTATCATTTCCTGGTACGCTCTCATTCCTTGCACATTCTGCCTCACTCAATTATTGACTTAGGCATCGAAGTGTCAGCAGGTACACCCCACCCAACGTGGAACAGAAACTAACTCGGACCATCTGAGCTCAACCTTCAAAGACCTGACTCTCATCACCAAGGTTCACGAAGCAAGACCCCCAAGCTCCTTAGACCAGGTAACTCTGGATTGAAGGCACCTCGGGATGAACTACCCGAATCAGATCTTTGCAACGCTCAAATCCGAGACGGGCAGATTCCGACACTTGTTTGGCCAAAGGATTCTTCTTGACCTCTTTCTTCTCTAAAGCGGCGACCCGGCACCCATCGGGCGGACCGCTGCGCCTCCGCCTCGCGGTGTTAAGCTGCGTTCTCGGGGCGTCGGGCGATCGGCATCCTCACGAAGGCTATCAGCTTAGCCTCCAGAGCAACAATGTCTCCGTCCGCCGACTTGAGGGATTCAAGCTCGGCCTAAAGAGCCAAATTCTCCTCATGAAGGTCCGGAAGTCCCGGACGTATTTCAGCTTGTCCTCTTGGTCCACCAAGTTGCCTTCAATCTAGAGATTCTTCTTCTCAAGCTTCCTGATATTTGCTTGGAACCACGAAACAGCCGGGTTCAAGGCTTGCTGCTCGAGCTTTCTAAGAAGAATCTTCCTGACCTCGGCAATCCGGGCACAAACCTCAAAGTCAACATCGAAAGGAATCTAGATGGGCCCTTCTTCAGTTAAGGTCTTTTGTTTTTTGGAGGGGAGTACCAGAGCTCGGAGTATCCGTCCCCACGGCTTTAGGTCTTCTTGCCTTTGCCTTTATTTGTGGTACAAGGCCGGACCACAGACAGTTGGGGAATACTCCCGAGTTCAACATCGCTGGCAATCTCATCTGCGCAGAAAAGATCCACGAAAGACTAAGAAATTGAAATTGGTGCGAGGCCAAAGGAAAAAGGACCGGAGAAGTCACTTACCCAGGACCGACTTCAGCTTCACGTCGGACTCGAGCGCAGCGTTGATAATTGCTCCACGGTGAGCTTCTTGTTTCTCCGCGAAGTTTAATGACCCCACTTCACGAAGAGATTGTAGGTCACGGCATCGTCGCCGGTCGGCGGACGCCGGATCATAGCGATAAAAACTCCACTTTTGGTCCAAAGTGACGGCGGATCGGAGAAGCGGAAAATGAGGTGGTATTCGTCCTCGCTCACATAATTGTAGATAACCTCTTGGCGGCGATATTGCGACCCCATAAAGAAGAAAACCAAACCGACGACTCGCCGGTCAACGACGCCGGATCATAGCGAGAAGAACTCCCTTTTGGTCGAAGTGACCGATGGAGCGAGAGAGCGGAAAATGAGGATGGTATTCCTCCCTGCTCACATAATCTTAGATAACCTCTTGGCGTGATGTGAAGACCCCATAAAGAAGAAAACAACAGGCCCGGCGGCTCGCGCGGATAGCCCATCAAAAGCTCGCAGGTCCGGACATCCCCCAAGCGTTGGGGGCCAACTGGCTCGGTGCGAGTCGGAGGTGCACCAACACCGCTTGCTGAAACTCGGATAAAGAGATTCAAATTCCCATTTTCTCCAAGGTTCTCCCATGGAAGAAATAGCTGAGCTCCGTCTTTGGAAGAGCAGTACAGATCGCCAAGTTTCCGGCCTCTTCCAACCTCCACTTCTGCCTTTGAGGGGCCTCGATGAAACTCTCAAAGTAGGACAGTGGTTTTCTTTTGATGAGCTCGGCTCTGATTTCCACTATCTTTGAGGAAACCCATTCATACGACGTCGGGTCATCCTCATGCGTCTCAACATCAGCAGCAGCAGAAGTGGAACTCTTTGAACCGTTCTCCGCCGCGTCGGGAGCAATAATCCCTACCTCGGACCCTCTGGAGAGATGCAGCCAATGAAGGAGGTTGATCTCGGTTCTTCTCGTGAGAAAGCTCCACTTGACCTGGGGAAGACATCGTTTCTGGAAAATCTTGAATAATGAACTCAGATTGAAAGAAAAATGCAGAAATCGCCGCGTGCCGTGAGCAAAACTGAACTCGGGACGGTGGCCGGAGATCGCAGAAAATGATTTTGAGGTTATCGGAATCGGGGATGTATTTTACACTTCGTAGTCAAAATGGAGTCTTGGTCACCCCATTTATACTCATCTAGGCCTCGGAAACTAAAACGGCGCATTAAATCGACATGTCTCATCATAACTCGCATGGGGAATTGTGCCATAATGATTACATACGTTCCAGTTCCACAAAAACTGTCAACTGTCAAGACTCATCATTAGGGCTTTGGATACATCAAGCCGAGGCCGAGCTCGCTCCACGCCCGACCTCGACTTGGGGCCCTTTGTTGCAGTATGGGCTAAAAGGCCCCACTTGGGCCGGGTAGCGGCCCGGTCGAGCCTCAGCGAGCAACGGACAACACCCGCACCATGGTACTCGCGTCAAGCGAACATGAATTCGTCCTCCAAATCAACGCTCGGGGCCAGGCCTCCTCCGTCTATAAATAGAGGTGCAACCCATCATTTCCAAGTACGCTCTCATTCGCGCACATTCTGCGCCACCATTATCGACTTGGCGTGAAGTGTGCGTAGGTAGATCCCACCCAACGTGGAACAAAAACTAACTCAGACCATCCATCCGAGCTCAACCTTCAAACCTGACTCTCATCATCAAGGTTCACGAAGCAAGACCCTAAGCTCCTCGCGGACCAAGTAATTCCCAAGATCAGGACCGAACGATCCTTAATTTCTAAATATCATCTACAATTTATGAGTTAATATTTGAAAACCATATTACAATTTCAGTTTGAAACTCATTTATGAAAATAACACGACCGTATCTCTGCATATGCACGATTAAGTTATTACATGAACCAACCTTTCTGATTTTTTATTTTCTGAAAGGTACCTTTCTGATTTCTTCTACACCGTATAATTGAAGCCTCGCTAAACACGAGTAAGTGATGAGTGATGACACGACCTACATTTATGCTTTTTGAAAGTTACATTTTTGTTTTCTTGTACGCTATTTTTTTCTGACAAATAATTATTGATATTTTTCCATTGTCCCTCACTCATTATTATATTCAAATAGCGTGACTCTCGTGGGATACCTCCAATGATTTTTAAATTAACGAAACTAAGATACTGTATATAAATGAAGCGGTGACCGATAAATACATTCATTTTCAGCAAAGAGAGATGAAGGGAGGTGAATTAGTAATATCAACAATGAATATGAACCTTACTAAAGTTGCTATTTACACCGGGATTGTTACAGTGGTGGCATGGTGGATTTGGAGTGCAGTTAACTGGGTGTGGTTGAGACCAAAGAGAATTGAGAAGCGTTTGAAGGAGCAGGGACTAAAAGGGAATTCTTATCGACCTTTGGTTGGTGATATTAGAGATATGGTTAAAATGATTAAGGAAGCTAAATCAAAAACCATGGATCCGAATGATAATAATATTGCTCCTCGTGTTTTGCCTTTTGTTGTTCACACCATCGCTAAATATGGTATGTTATTATTTTATTTCAGCATTAATTTACTACTTCAGTGTTTTAATTTTATATGCAAATTAATGTTAGTTTTCTGAGTTATTAACTGATCAGTTGATTTCCTATTTTGGTAAGTTATGTAGTTGAGATAATTTCCTACTTTAGTTAATGTTCTTTTCTTCAAGTGAATCATTCCTTCCAACTTTTCATATATCTCCCTTCATGTGTATTACACAAATTTTTAATTATAATTTGTCAACTTACACAACTAAAAGTGAAGATATAGAGAGGATGACACTCCTGTTCAAAACAGAGAAGATCTTCATATTCTTTAACCTCTCTAATACAACTAGGCCAATAACTTACATCTACTCATTTTTTGGTCAGTGTTAATTAGCAATAAGGTATATTTCACATATTTTTAATTAACTAAGAAAATGAGCAGATATAATATGGTAAATCCCTTGTTAGAATTTTGTTAGTTGTTATAAAATTCTGGAAATTATTTTTATAATTATAATTATTTTTTTGAGTGTTTGTTACTAGTAGCATATTTGTCAAAAAAAAAGCATAATAGTTCATAGAACGTGATTTTGCTTATTATTTAAGGTTTTCCTTTGTCAAATGTTTGGTAAATCCCATATAAATTAATCTGAATTTTGAATGATGTTATAATATAAATACAGGTAAGAATTCATTTATGTGGCTTGGTCCAAGACCAAGGTTATTCATTATGGATCCAGACAAAATAAAAGAAATGGCAAATAAGGTTTATGAATTTCAAAAGCCAGACACAAGTCCACTTTTCAAGCTTCTAGCATCTGGTTTTGCTAATTATGATGGTGAAAAGTGGGCTAAGCATAGAAAGATTGTGAGCCCTGCATTCAATGTTGAGAAAATGAAGGTAATTAGTTTATAGTACTTTGTTTTTTTCTTTTTTACTGTGTTGTTGGTCTGCAGTATTTACTGATTTTGTTAGTGACTAATTTAGGTTGCGATTTGGTTAACCATTTACTCTCTCATTATTAAAAATTATAAATAAATGATAAGAGAGAGAGAGTAAATTGAGAGAGAAATAGAGAAGATGTAGGGAGCGTGGATGAAGAGAATCCAAAAACTCAATTTTACAGCTTTGATCTTAAAGTACATATCAACTTCATTGTTCGTAAACAATCATTTTACTTTTATCATTTCATTCACATATTTTATTATTATTATTATTATTATTATTATTATTTATAAACTATCATTTACTATTTTATCATTTCATTCACATATCATATTTTATTATTATTATTATTATTATTATTATTTATAAACTATCATTTACTATTAAGTCTCGACGGAAAAATATTAAGGGATTGTTTGTTATAAACTAAAAAAACAAGTGATTTTATTGTTAAATAATTTAGAAATTAATTTTTAGATATTTTTAAGAAAATATATCATACTAAAAATTATTTATTTTATAAAAATCATTCTTGAAAAATGATTTTTATGAGAAGCTCAAAACAGATTCTCATTTGAAGCAATTTTTAGATTAATTATTTTTAGATTCTCATTTTTTTAAAAAAAAAAATTGTAACAAACGGAAGGAAAACTTTTGAAATAGATTTTTTTTAAAGTGATTTTTTTTTTAAAAATAAGTTGTAACAAACGGGCTATAAATGTTCAGTTATACTTTTGAATCACTATGGAGAACATTAGATGTTATGTATGGGTTATCAAATTTTACTTCTATGGGAATATATCAATTTTAAATGTTTTTATTATTTTCAAATATTGTGTTTTTTGAATCATAATGGGAAGTATTGGGAAAAACCCAAGTCCCTCATTGACTAGAGATATGGTCTCAAAAGAGTTTATAAGTGTGAGACATCCTCACCTTAAAGTCGGTTTTGAGGGGTTGAGTTAAGGCCTAAACCACATTCTAAGATGGTATCAAAGTCTATCCTAGATCCTTCGGGCCACCCACCATTATTATCCACGCACCAAGCCCAATATGCTGGGCGTGAGGGGGTGTATTGGGAAAAACCCAAGTCCCACATTGACTAGAGATATGGTCTCAAAAGAGTTTATAAGTGTGAGACATCCCTCACCTTACAAGTCGGTTTTGTGGGGTTGAGTTAAGGCCTAAACCACATTCTAAGAGGAAGTATTATATATTGTAAATTTATAAACAAGTAAATTAATAAATGTGTAAATAGAGTGATCCATGCAAATGCACAAATATCTTGCTAGGGTTACTACTTACTAATACATAGTCCAAAAGAAATCAAAATTGAAAAAAAATATTGCAATTTTTTAAAAGTTATTAATTGAAATTTACACATTTAATAAATGCTAACTCTACCCAACTTCTATAGGTTCAAGAGACACTACACTATCATGTACTAAAAAGTTAGAACCAAAGTACCATACAAAAATTTCTAATTTAATACCATTTCTTCTATTGATTTTTTTTTGACAATATTTCTTCTATTTATTATGGTTTGCTCCTTTCATATACATGGAATGGATTCTTATGTTAACAAGAAAAAAAGGTCCACGGTATTGTTATTTATTGGCTATTTTAGTCCATACATTACATTCTATTGGCAAACATTACAACTCAATCTCTAAAGTTGAATACTCAAAATCAAATTCTTCCTTGAAAATTTTCTTATGAATGTCAAATTAGTATGTGTTTGTTAACTAAAACTCAAATATTGCTACTCAGAAGATAACATGTAACTAACAATCGTAATTTACAATTTCAAAGACATTGTTGTCAATTTCTTAATTTTAGGGACTAATCTGATAAGAGTCAACCATGTTCGTGATCAAAATACGGTTTCGCTTGTAATATAAGATTTCAAGATTTCCCAAAATAATCTCCTAAGTACTTAATTATAAGTTGTGTTTATGTACTCCTGACTAGTTTGAACCCTCGTACTACTACATTGAAATTATGATTGCTTATATTTTTGGTAACGGTTAGACCAAATTACATTCACTTTTTCCTTATACCGAGAGTTTGTCACATAATGTTTGTGCCAAAAGAAATTTTTACCCTAAGGCCCCTATGGGCCGGCTCCGCCCCTGCTTAAAATTTCGATTGATGTTTATCAATGCACTTAGTTATGGTAGGTGTTTACTATTCTTTGAATTTTTTTGCAGATGTTGATACCAATATTTTGCCAATCTTGTGATGAGTTGATAAGCAAATGGGACAACATATTATCTTCTTCATCTAATGGATCATGTGAGTTAGATGTATGGCCATTCGTCCAAAACGTTTCAAGCGATGTCCTCGCACGTGCGGGCTTTGGAAGTAGCTTTGAAGAGGGAAAAAGAGTATTCGAACTTCAAAGGGAAATGCTTACACTTACAATGACTCTTTTTAAGTTTGCTTTTATTCCAGGTTACAGGTAAGACTACGCTTAATTGATATACAATTTTTGTATAAAGTTTTTTTACACTCTCAACCTATTAAGAATATGGCATATGTGACTTTCAAAACATAAAAAAGTTTTTAAAAGCCTATTGTCAAATACATAAAAAATTTGTCTATTTTTTCTCACTTTGGTCATTTATCTTTCATATCCGTGTCAGTTTGGTCATTTATCTTTTTTTCCTCACTTCGGTCCTTCATCTTTCATATTTGTTTCAGCTTGATCCTTCATTTTTCTGTGTTTTAAAGGACCAAATGAAAATAAATATTAAAGATAAAGAACCAAATGGAGGAAAAAAAGATAAATGACCAAACTCATATAGATATGAAAGATGGGAAAAAGAAAAGATAAATAGTCAAACTGAAATTTTTGTCAAATATAATGCTTTTAAAAGCCTATTGTCAAATACACCCTTAATGTTTAGGATTTCAAAATTGAGACCAAGTTTTGTCTTCCCCTTAATCTTCAGCATTTCAAAATTGAGACGGAGTTTTAACTTGATGTTTTTGATACTAAAATTTATAAATTTAAGCTAAATTGAACTTTTGGTCTTTTATATTTGACAAAAATTTATGTTTGACTATTTATCTTTTCTTTTTCCCACTTTGGTCATTTATCTTTCATATTTATGTGAGTTTGGTCCTTTATCTTTTTTTTCCTCCATTTGGTTCTTTATCTTTCATATCTCTTTTTCATTTGATCCTTTAAAACACAAAAAAGCGAAGGACCAAAATCGAAACAAATATGAAAGATGAAGGACCAAAGTGAGAAAAAAATATAAATGACCAAACCGACATAGATATGATGAAGATAAATGACCAAAGTGGAAAAAAAGATAAAAGTCAAAAGCGAAATATTGATCAAAGATAAATGACCAAAAGTGTAATTTAGTAGAAATTTAATTCTTATGAGGAATGACACTTCTAATTAATCATGAATATATGGTAGGTTTTTGCCAACATATACAAACAGGAGGATGAAAGCAATAGACAAAGAAATAAGAACATCACTTATGAACATCATCAATAGAAGATTAAAAGCAATGAAAGCAGGGGAGCCTACTAACAATGACTTATTAGGTATACTTTTAGAATCAAATCACAAAGAATCAGAAAAAGGCAATAGTGGTGGAGGAATGAGTTTAAGGGAAGTAGTTGAAGAAGTTAAGCTATTTTACTTAGCTGGCCAAGAAGCCAATGCAGAGTTACTTGTTTGGACTTTGTTATTACTAAGCAAACATCCTGAATGGCAAACAAAGGCAAGGGAAGAAGCTTTTAATGTGTTTGGTAATGAAAATCCAGATTATGAAACCATTGGTCAACTCAAAATTGTAAGTTTCCCTTCAAATACATTAATGCTTTGACTAGACTACTTCATCAATTGTTGAATAATATTTGTTTTTGGTACCCTAAATATAAATAGGACGAATTGCATTTTTGGTCATTTATCTTTGACCAAAACTTCAGTTTGGTTATTTATCTTTTTTTTACTCACTTTGGTCCTTTATAGTTCAAATTTGTATCAAAGTGAGAAAAAAAGGATCACTTTGCCACAATTTTGAAATATAAATGGCCAAATTTAGGAAAAAAAAGGACCACTTTGATACAGATTTGAAATATAAAAGACCAAAGTGATGAAAAAAAGAAGATAAAAGACCACTTTGACAAAGATACCAATGATACTTCAAGAGAGTCTATATTCAAGTACTTGTTAAATAAGTGCTTAATTAAGTTGTTTACTCAAACGTATACTAACTCTATATCATTCTTCATAAAACAGATATCAATGATACTTCAAGAGAGCCTAAGGTTATATCCACCGGTTGTTATGTTTGCGCGATATCTTCGTAAAGACGCGAAACTCGGAGACCTAACAATCCCAGCAGGAGTGGAGCTTATTGTGCCCGTATCAATGATGCATCAAGAGAAGGAGTTTTGGGGAGATGATGCTGCAGAGTTCAAACCTGAAAGATTTGCTGAAGGAGTGTCAAAAGTAACAAAGGGAAAAGTTTCTTACTTGCCATTTGGATGGGGTCCTAGACTTTGCATTGGACAAAATTTTGGGTTATTAGAAGCCAAAATAGCTGTGGCTATGATCCTTAGACATTTCTCTTTAGAACTTTCCCCATCTTATTCTCATGCTCCTTCCTTTATTATTACTCTGCAACCTGAGCGTGGAGCTCATCTTATTTTGCATAAGCTTTAGAATGTGGCTTAACCAGTCCTCATGTTGTACCAAATAAATTAGCCTTTTTCACTTGACACTTGAACTGTAATGCCTGTCTCGGTCAATGAGACTGGGCTGAGATGCTATACAAGTGTGTGATGTCGGGATTGCTCCAAGTATTGCTATCTTTGATAGTATGTCATGATGAATTTGTTAGTCAAATGAATTGAATAATAATTAAAACCTAGTTTATTTGTCATGTGCACACTATTTTTTTACCAATGACTTACCCGTGCATCCACACAGATCGATCGCGTTACATGGTACGGTCCATCTAGAATTGGGGGTTGCTTCCGCAGAAAACTGTGGATCTCGACCTTCTATGTAGTGCTATGGTCCATCTAGAATGTTAGAAACAGAATGATGTTTGAAAAGGCAATGACGAATCAGGCCCATGAGCTATATATATCAGATTAATTAAGATTGGGTTTTTGGATGAAAGGATGAGAGTCATACACACACTACACTTGAGGTGCTAGCTCAGTGGTAAGAGCTTAGCATTGTATCCTCAAGGTATTGAGTTTAAATCCCCTCGGAGAGCGGTTGTAAAATGACCATTAGTACCACTTTGATTAATGAAATTGCCCCCTTCCCCAATTTTATTTTTTTAAAAAATCGCCCACACAACCTGACCCGTCGACTTGGTGTTTAGTCTTGAAAGGGTGTCGTCTTGGAAAAAAAACTATTAAGTCGCAGTAAAAGCAATCTGAAAAAACCCTTCAAAGTCTTGAAAATGGAATGTTGTTGGAGGTTGTTGTGCGACAATAAAGGGCATGTCCTAGCTAAGTTTCCTGCCTTTATTTGGAGTTAGGGACTCCAACGAGGCAAAGTTCCTAGCTATAGTCAATGCTCTTGAAATTTCACTAGATAAAGAATGGCTAAAGCAGGAAAGCTTGATTGTAGAATCGGACTCCAAAGTAGCGCATTCTTGGGTAAAAATCGTTTGTCCGTGGAAGCTGTGTTTCTATGGTAAAAAACAAGGAACCACTTTTTGGCTTTGAGAAATGTTTCCCTCATCTATAAAAATAGAGAATCAATTGTAATCGCCCATAGCCTTCTAAGGAAGACTCTTCTATGAGGGGCTCTTGGGTGAGGTGGCTTGTTCAGGAGGCAAGGGCGAGTAGTTATGTGTGTATAAATTGTTATTTAGTCTGGGTGCTAGAATTGGGAGCTTCCTTGTGTCTGTCATGGCTAGTCCAGGTGTTTCATTGGTTCTACAAGATCAAGGGCTTGTAATTCTTCTTGGTGTCATCTCTAACCTCCATTTGCAATGCTTTGCTCGCTGAAATCATAATGATACCCTTGCCTTTGTCTTTTTTCCATGCGTTTCTTGATCTTGTGTCTTTGTGTAAGCTGTGTGCTAGCTTAGTTTGCTCGGTGGTTTTGTTCCTCTTTGTGCGTGTATCTGTTTTTGCTTGGGATGGCTCATGTTGTGTATAGAAAGAGCTTTTGAAATGAAGCTGACGAAGGGAGGTTTGCTTTATCTGAAACTGGTATTAAAGGCAGGAGTAGTTACTCATCTTTTGAGGTAGGCTCATTTGGATATCAATGTTCAGGCCTGTTATGCTGCCGCACTTTTATTTGTTTAGTAGGAATGAGTATATGAATGAACTTCACTTTTTTGGTTAAACCAAAGTATCCTCTATGCGTGCAACTGCAGAGGCTAATCCTATGAGGTAATGAGATCGATTTAAGGGGTTGATCTCTCCCACCAGGTATTTCTCCATCAACAAGCGTAGGGAATCGCTAAAAGAACGATAGTTTCAACCCAATATGGACGTCTGACTAATCAAGGCCTGTTATTATCCAGATTGCTTGAAGAGCGAAGTGTAGCACACTCAAGTGTCTAAGACACTCAAAGCTACACGACTATGTTATAAGTAATAAACGAAGATAAAATGAAGCTGTTTTCCCACATCAAATTCTTAACAAAAGCCTCAAGGAAACTAAATTTAATGCGATGGCTCTGCAGTCGAGTTAGCCCAAGTCTATCTACTAGGCTAACCGAGCTCAAAGAGTCCTATTTTGCATTCTCATAACTAATGTGATGGCTCTACAGCCGAGTTAGTCCAAGTTTATCTACTTGGATAATCGAGATCAAAGTGTCCTAATTCGCATTCTCTTAAACTAATAAGACGACTCTACAACCGAGTTAGGTCAAGTCTATCTATTTGGCTAACTGAGCTCAAAGAGTCCTACTTCACCTCTAAGGCTTTAGAGCCGAGTTAGCCCAAGTATATTTACTTGGCTATCCGAGCTTAAAGAGTACTACTTTGCATCTAAAGCTCTAAAGACGAGTTAGCCCAAGTCTATCTACTTGGCTAACTGAGCTCAAGAGCTCCACGTCGCATTCTTTAAGTTTAGGCAAATGCTCTACCGCCAAGTCTACTCAAGTTTAACTACTTGGCCAACCGAGCTCAGAGGACCCTACATCTAACTTTCTAAAGTCTGAAACGAAGACTCAACAGCCGAGTTACCCCAAAGTTCAGAGTTACATATATGAATCGGATGTAAGCGTCACAAAATAAAAATAAAAAGGGTAAAGCAATCAGGATAACCTGTGGCTAAATAAATAACGCATAACCACAAGTTGAAGAAAATGATCCAACAATTCAACTAGTTTGAAAGGTACATATGGCTGAGCAAATCGTCAAAATACAAGAGTAAAGCAAAAAATTTAAACTTCGACAAAATAAGAAAATCAATCCTCAATGTTCACAGTCTCTCCACTGACTGTTATCTCTATAAGTTGACCATCGACCATGCTGAGATGAGGACCAAGACCCTCAAATGCTGAATTGTAGCCCGGGATTTGAGTAACGGATTGGATCGATGGCATTCTTGAAGAATTCCTCGCCAACAACCTTGACCATGGAAACAACCTTGACCATCGATTGCAATCTAAATCCAATTGGTCATGGGCCTTTCATTCTATTCCCTTTTTTTTGCAGATGATACTATAATTTTTGGTCAGGCTACTACTGAGGAAACTTTTCAAATTGTGAATGTTCTCAATGCATTCACAAATGCTTCTGTGCAAAAGATTAGCTTACAGAAATCAGGAATCATTTGTGGATTGAATGTCAATCCTAATCTTAAACAGACTATTTCTGATATTCTTCATATCCCTTTGTGGGAGACTCCTGAGAAATACTTGGGCATTCCAGCAGAATGGGGGAACTCCAAGACTCAAGCTCTTCAGTGGATTAAGGAAAGGGTTTGCTCAAAGTTGGAGGGTTAGAAAGAGCAATATGTATCTCAGGCAGAAAAGGAGGTCCTAATCAAGTCAATCATTCAAGCTATTCCTACTAATGTGATGGTAATTGTGAAACTTCGAAAGAACTTTTGCCACTCTTTGTGCTACGCTGTTGCAAAGTTTTGGTGGAGTTCTAAAGTTAGAAATATGGGTATTCACTATAAAAATTGGCAGTTTATGTGTAATAATAAGAATAATGGTGGTATGGGGATTAAGGATTTTTCCATCCAGAACTCTTCTCTTCTATCGAAGTAGGCCTGGAGGTGCATTCAATTTCAAAATGAATACTGAGAAAGAATCCTTAGAGGCATCTACTGTGCCTTAAAACTAAGATTGGTATATCATGGGTGTGGAGAAGTCTCCTACATGGGAGAGAGTTACTTAAGAAGCAGGGTAGGTGGTCTGTGGGGAGTGGAACAAGGATTGATATTGTTGAGGTTAGCTATAGGAAAGCTGGCTGTTCTGAAGGAAGGATCTAATGTTTCAAAAGTGCATGATCTCATTCATCATGTCTCTCATGGCTGGAATCTAGATGCATTGTGGCTGAATCTTGATCTTGGGACTGCTACTGATGCTCTGAAGACCCCTATTGGGTTGTATAACTCTGATGACTTGTTCTGGCCCCATACTACAAATGGGAACTATTCTACAAAGTCTGCCTATTTTAGCTTAATGGAGGATAATGTCACTGCTAAGGTTCTCCCCTCATCTTATCAGCACTCAATCACTAGTTGGAGAGGTATTTGGGAGGCTAAGGCTCTAGAAAAGATTAAACATTTTTCTTGGAGGATCAAACATAATTGTATTGCTACTAAGCTTAACCTGGATAAGAAGAAGATTTCTAAGGAGACAATTTTCCCTATTTGTAAAAATGAAGAGGAATCCGTTGAACATCTATTTCTAGTATGCCCACAGACTATTGCCCTGAGGTATTGTCTTCAGATATGCCCTATTCCCCTCGGCTCTAATACTTACTCCCTCCGGACCTATTTATAAGCAAAAAATCACTTTTTAGATTCATTGGAAAACTAATGTATTTGGACTATATTATAGCCTAAATACATTAGTTTTTCAATGAACTAAAAAAAAGTTTTTTTGCTTATAAATAGGTCCAGAGGGAGTATAATATTTTTGTTTGATTGGATGGTACCATTGAATATAACAACCTTTCTAAAGCAGATAACTATACCCCACTCAATACTAGAGCTGTCAATTTGGACCCGGCCTAGTGGGCCTGCCCTAGTGGCCCGATTTATTGGTCGGGCCTAGGCTCGAAAAATAGTAGCTCAAAATCAACGGTATGTTTATGGCCGGCTCGATTGACCCGATGATATTATTATTGGTAGATTCGTAGTTTGTGTTTTTGTTTTTATTTAATTTTAAAATACTACCTCCAGACTCAAATATAAGCAACTTACACCTTTTTAGGTTCATTGAAAAAGTAATGTATCTGGATTATATATTGTCCAGATACATTACATTTTTAATGAACCTAAAAAGGTGTTTGTTGCTTATATTTGAGTCTGTGAGAGAAAATATGACAAATGGAGCTATTTTTAACTAAAAAATAATAAAAAAGTAAAGAAAAAAAACACAATAGATGAAAAGAGAGATATTAGAGTTCAGACACTCACAAATTAGGGAAACCCTTATTCTCATTTCTCTCACTCTCATCTCATATCTTCAACGTCGCCGCTAAGACCCAAAAACGACGCAGGTAGAGCTGTCAATCGGAACTTGAAGAGGATTAGCGTTGGATTGAAGGTGTTGAAGGCCTGCAAATTGAAGCCACCTGATTCCGGTGGTGGCGCCGTCGAGGAAGTTATCGGAGTACTGACGCTGGTGGTGGACGCTGGTCCACTAGTGCAAAATTGACTTTAAACAACACCATTTAGCATCGGTTGTTTGAACAACCGATGTTAAATGTAGAGGCGGTGGCAATTTTGCAATTAAATGGAACTTTTTAATTTTCGCGCCTACATTTAGCATCGGTTGTTTATACCACCGATGATAAATGTGTATATCGTTGTTTATACCACCGATGCTAAATGTGTATGATATACACATTTAGCATCGGTTGTATAAACAACCGATACTAAAGGTCCCTATTTAGCATCTGATTTTCGTTCTCTCACATAAAAAAAATAACGCTCTATCGTTCTCTCACTCTCAATACACTTCGTCACTCTCAATCACTCTCCGCCCTCCGCCATGATTGTCGCGCCTCCACTCCGCCCTCCGCCATGATTGTCGCGCCTCCACTCCGCCCTTCGCCCTCCACCCGATTGCCACGCCTCCACCCTGATTGCAGCGCCGCTCCACCTTCAACCCACTCGCCCATCGCTCCTTTGCGGTGCTTCTCTTGCTCTGCTCTGCTCCGCCTCTCTGCTTCTCGCTAGTAAGTTTTCGAAACTAACCCACTGTGGTTGTGTTGAATGTTCTTCCAATTTGTTGCAAAAGCAAAAAAAACCTAACTCACCAAAAGCAAAACACCCTAAGTCACCATTGATCTGATCTGATAACCCTAAGTCACCATTGACTGTGAAAGGTGGTACTGCAGTACTGCTTCTATTGAAGATCCTCATGGTTATAGGTTTGAGCTTTTGGAGAGAAGACCAACTATTGTGTCGTAGAATTCTATCAAAAAGTGAGTGTATTTTACTGTTCTTATTCTCTTGCTTGGATGTAAACATACACAAGTAGCTAAATAAATGTTTTTCATTGTCTTTGTTGATTGATTTCTAAGGCTGCTGGCATGAAACATCCTCACATGATTGTTTTGATTGGATTCTGTAATTTGTGCATATGTTTTGATTGCTGTAAAAAGTATATGTCTGGTGGAAACCAAGCTTTCCATGTCTATATTTGCGTCTTCTAATGTTACTGATTATGATAACCTTAAATATTTTCTTATGTAAGAGACTCTCCAGTTGGAATAGAAACTGTCTTAACCTGAAATATGAACAAACCACTAATTATCTGCTGCTTTTGGTGTTCTAAATAATAATGTGGGTAAATGGCTAAAAAGTTAAAAGCTTTCCAAAGACAAGATAGACATATAATTTGCAATAAAGAAAAGTAGTTGTATTTGCTTCTTAAGTGTTGGTTAATCAATACTTAATGTACAAGCATATCATTTTCACTGATATGGACACACAAAACTTCCTGATGAGCTTTCTAGTTGGTCATATGGTGATTGGCTTATTTAAGGTTATTGGTTATATGAATTTTAACAACTAGCAGTCTGGTTGGTGTTATATGAGGTTATTTTGTAGCTTCTGGTTCCTTTATTTACATAGAGGCTAGAGCAAATGTTTGTAGAGGCTAATGGGATAAGTAGTGTTGTTGGAATTTGTTGTCGTTTGATTGATTACTAGTGTTGTTGTTTTGGTTGGATCTTGGTTAGTCAAAAGAGGAAATAATCAAATCGATACTCGACAAAAAACATAGGATCCCACTCTGAATTTGTTGTTGTTTTCCCACATAATGTTAAGGTAAAACTCTTCATTATGTGGGAAAACATGTTTTGCAAGCAGAAAGATGAACTAGTAGTTCACAATTAGATGAACATTTTAAAACATGTAATAAGTTTTTAACTCAATGTTTCTTCTCACGTGTTTTGGGGTTACTTTACTAGTATGGGGTTGGTACTATTGCTGTGGATTCAGTCAATAGACAATAGGTAACTTAGGCATGCGTGAATGGTGAAAGAGTGTGCCGTGTTATGTAGAGTTATGGTCTAATTAATTAATTTAATTAAGCTAGGATTGAATTCTTAATAGCATTTTAATTCAAGTTATTTTGTTAAGAAGGAAATAAGATATGCCCTTCTGCACCCAATGGTTACAGAGAAGAGGTGAATTTAAAATTATGACTTTCTCAAGGAAATGCATGTTACAGAGGAGCCATATTATATTGTCTTCTTTTTATTCATTCTTATATGGTGCTACATAAGTAACTTTTGTCAATGCATCATGTAGTCAACTTTGTGGTGCTTATTAAGAGTTTTAAGTAACTAGACTCTAGTTGATGCCTTTCTTAACACTTATATTCATTCTGAAATTCTTTTTGTGAAATATATTCTAATTGGGGCCTAGTTATATAATCATGATGTCTCCCTTTTGAAGCTGTGAGATAATGTTGAGGTGTGAAATATATCCTAAGTTTTTTTCACTAAGATATTGTTCTTTCATTTGTACTAGTGTCTCCCATGTTGATGCTTATCAAATTAGCTTCACTCTATTCAGTTTTTATGTGTCAGTTTATTTTCCATGAGACTTTACAAAATAACAAACAGAAGAACTATTTAGAGAAGCCCTCACCTGAACATTGCTTGCCTTGAGATCCCTATGGAAATCATCTGCTTATTCAACATTTTCATAGTTTGATTGATAGTACATGTGTTGTCAAACAAAGTATTCTCTGCTCTGGATCACACCATTTCATCAGAGATTATGTGTTTCATGTAGTAGTGACTCTGAGATTCTTGTGAGTATGGGCAGATAGTTTATTGTTATATCATTATTTTACTTTTATGACTTATATCCATGAATATCTCATGCTGTGAAATTACAGTGTAAGGTTGATAGTCTGTTTACTTCATTTACCACTATTGCAAAAATGACTTTAGACAGCACCTCTTGTGCAATGCACTGACAACTCCTATATGATTCTGCAGTTGATTGCTGTCATTTTGGGTCATATTTGGTGCTCTGAGTAAGTATTTGTACCTTTATATGATTTGCAATATAAGTTAATATCAGTTTGCAATATTTCTCACGTTTTTGCATATTTGAAGGCACCATTTAGTGATTTGTAAAATGATATATTAGTTTCTTCCAATTGAAAAGATTGAAATTTAAGTCTGTTAACTTGGCTGTCTGTCCTTTAACATTGCTATGGCTGCAGTATACTGTATACTTGTCCTTAAGGTTTTACTTTAACTGATTATATGCATCCCTGCATATGATGTGCTTTAATACACTATCCTTCGGTGGATCACTCATAGAAATTCAGTATGCTGCACAAAAGAAATAGCGAGGGTCTAATATGTTGGAATTTCTTTTTTCTGTGGTGTAGGAATATCATGACAATATTGGTGATCTTGATGGACCAGAAGAGAAGGAGCGAGCACAGACAAAGATTCAGAAGTTCATAATGGCATTATAACTATTGTAAGACTTGATAGAGTAAAATTAAATGGAAGTGATTGAAGTTATTCTCCGCCCCCTTTTTCTAATGCATGTAAAATCCGTTTCTTGTCAAGAACAATGAATAGAATAGTGAGGGTAATGGAGAAAGATGCACAATATGCAAATGTTTTTGAGATCACATGTCTTTTTGTTGTCCATGTATATTATGGCAAATGACTAATTATAAGTAAATGATTTCTTAATTTGCAGTTTTGTTTTGGGCTTTGAAGTTGTTTCCATGCTAATAGTCAAAGTAGCTTCAGGGTAAGTGTTAGATATGATATTCTCTTTTTCTTTTGAGTAATCTTTTGGTTATCTTAGTGCTTGTTTTGGGTTTAATCGTCGCCCTCAAAGGTCTGTCTCTCAATTTCTTCTTCTTGAGTTTGTTTGGTATCTTTTTGTTGCAAATTGTTGTTTCATATATTTGAGTTAGTTGCATGTGCTTGATAATTAGTACTCTATGTATGAAATTCATAACTCTGCCATTAAAGTTCTTGTTTGTTAGCCATAGGATCCTAGTAATTGTTGTTAACAAATTGTATCATTTCTTTGATAGCTTTATATTTTTATATCATAATGGATCTTTGTTCTTAAATATTCTAAGATACCTAGGCGTAAAAGATACTTCTGTGCCAAACCAGCTATACTAGATGATGTTATCTGAGCCTTGAGCTAGCCAACTTAAAACTGAAGTTGGATGATATTATTCTTATTACTATAGTACCCTTTATTTGTTGCTCTTGTTCCAGTTTTATGTATTTATTATCTCTCCCAGGTTATGGTGGCTTTGGTGAGATGCTTCTACTTCTAACTATCCCTTGTGATCCTCATGTTCTCCTTTGGAATCTATTCTCACTCTCTGATTCGGTGGGTTGGTGTATATGGACATTGTGTTAGTCCTTGCAATAGCTCAAAGACTCAACATGAGCTCTTACTAGTGATCTTGTATAAGTTTACTAAGTACTCTAGAATCCAGGTGCTAAGTCTTTCAGTTATAACAATATTTGTAGATTTTTTGTAAGAAACTTGTAGATGTTATAGGATTAATAACTTGTATTGTATGATATTAAATTTAAATAGAATTTGAAGTACTTTTATGAATTTATTACTGTCTGGAAATAACTTTGTATATCAAGATTTTATAAATTGGCAATTGGTATCTATTAATAGCGCCAATTAATATATATATTTTTTTAAAAAAATAGACATTTAGCATCGGTTGTTTGAAACACCCTATGCTAAATATCACTTTTCAAGACATTTTGCATCGGTTGTTTTGTACAGCCGATGCTAAATGTCACTTTTCAGAACATTTAGCATCGGTTATTTGAACAACCGATGCTAAAAGTCACTAAGAATAGACCTTTAGCAACGATTGTTTAGATGACCGATGCTAAATGTCACAAAAAATGGACCTTTAGCATTGGTTATTTAAATAACCGATACTAATAGTATGTTTTCAAGACATAAAAAACACCAAAAAAATGTCATTTAGCATCAGTTTTTTGAAAATCCGATGCTAAAAGTCACATTTAGTATCGGTTATTTAACCGATACTAAATGTCAGACATTTAGTATCGGTCGAATTAGCATCGACAGATAACCAATGCTAAATGTGCAAAATAACCGATCTTTAAATGCTCTAACTCTGCACTAGTGTTATGTTGGCAAAGAGAAAGAAGGTAGACTTGTTAAAACCTTATCATGTAATGTTTCTGAGGTAAAAAATAAAAAATTATTATCTAATTTTAAATATTAATAAATTCAAATTATCGTTTTTAAAATTATCAATTTGTTCATAAAATAATTAATAATTTGACTTTTACGATGATGCAAAATATGTGTAACACATGTGTGGTTTAATTGCCGTTATTTGTTTTATAATTCAAAAATAACCTCTTGATTAAAACATAAGTGTTGTGTCTATCAAGTAGTAGTAGTAGTAGTAGTAATAATAATAATAATAATAATAATAATAATAATAATAATAATAATAATAATAATAATAATAATAATAATAATAATAATAATAATAATAATAATAATAATAATAATAATAATAATAATAATAATAATAATAATAATAATAATAATAATAATAATAATAATAATAATAATAATATTGTTGCAGCATGCAAAGGTCAAAAAATGAATGGAGTTCGAGTAAGTGAGAACACTGGAAAGAGACAGTGAAAAAAGTCATAGATCTTAGACCTATATACTTTCAGAACACACCGCAACATATGGTATATTTCTACTGGTAATATTGATATCACAAAATTGTTTTCAAAATAAACCGAAGAGATTACTTGGACGTGTCGCGGATTAGATCGCTCTGTTTCTCACATTTCATGGCACTGTTCAAAATTGTGCAAACAGACTATCAACCACGACGTCCCTAGGGTAAAAAAGCCCAATCAGAGGTGATACGAAAGATCACTTCACTGTGAAAATTTTCTCTAAAAATACACTCTCAATATAGTTATGTAAACCACTCTTTAGAGAAGAAACTTGGATATGCTTCAAGTTTCTAGCGAAGAAGGAAAGTTTTAGAGGGAAGAGAGAAGAAACTTGGAAATGTTTCAAGTTTCGGCGTGAGTAATAAAGTGAGGAGAGATCACTTTTTATAGGCATGTTGGAGCAAATATCCGTTGGGTAATTAATGCAAAGCGTGTTGACTCGGTTAAAGCGCGTTGACTTGGACTAATAATAATTACTCCTACAAAACAACTCTTCTCTCATTTTCAAAAAAAAATGTTCTCCTCTAAATTATATTTTACGTCTCTTTGACTTATAAATTTTCTTTATTTGATTTCGTATATATTAATTTCCTCTTTTGATAGATATTTAATTCAATAAATAAATGTTATTTAATTTCCGTCAAAAAAATTTTGTTTAAGTTTTATAGTATTTATGAAATAAATTTTGTTTCTATTTATATTATATTCCTTTTTGTAAATAAACTTTATGTATGTATTATATTCCTCTTTCAAATTACCTTATTTATGCATTTAATGTAATTTTAAAATTTATTAGTATTTGTTGTATTTGATATATATTATAAACTTTAATATATATATTAATCCTCTTTTGTTATTTCCTGTTAAAAAAGTTTTTTATTTATTTAAATTGACTACTGATAATACTGATTGTCATAGAAAGGAATGTATCATAAGCATTTTAAGAAATTCAAATCAAATTATTCTCACAAAAGAGAATGATTCTAATTAGATAAACTTTATTTTTTTTTGACAAAATTATATAAACTTTATTTATTATTATTAAATTGATAGTTTACATAGAGACTCAGATCTCCTCCATCTATTCGCGAAAAAATATTTTTGCTTCACGAAAAAATAAATCAATTAAGAGAAAGTTATATACATTTTTCCTAGAGAAAGTGATCAGAAAATAAATATTTTTATAATTTACTAGCTTTTTTTGGTAAAAACCGGATATCTACAGCGCACAACTACCGAGACTAATCCTTCAAGCTGGGTAGAATCACAATGCGCGGCAAAGCTCTCCCTCAAGAGATTTAACACTGTTGCATGCCCAAATTCGAAACCAGTACCTTAGTTAAGCTGGTAGAGACCCCTATCATCTGATCCAAGTGCTATTGGGTATAATTTATTAGATACCGTTGGTAAGGTATTTTCACTTAGTCTCGCGACATTAAAACAATTAATTACTTTCTTCCACTATATAACAAATTTGAAAGAACCTTGATTGCATTAATCAATAGTTTTATATTAATTATTACTTTTAAATACGTCAGGATTTTCTTTACAGCTTGCAGATGTATATGTGTAGGATACTCCATGTATCTGCCAACCATGCTTACAGCAAACATAAAATCAATAGGTGTTGCAGTTAGGTACATCAAGCTACCTATCATCTGTTTGTAGCTGGTGGCATCCACCAATTCTCCTTTTCCTTCTTTAGACAATTTACAACTACGAACAATTGGGCATTTCACAGGATTTACATTCTGCCTTTGAAACCTTTCAAGTAACTCTTTGGCATACTTGGATTGTCACTTTGAGTGCTTTCAACTCCTAGGAAGCAACTCATCTTTCATAGGTCACTCATATCAAACTCCTTCATCATGGAGTTCTTAAATTCCAAAAATAATTTGCTGTCATTGCTTGTGTAGATGAGATCATCTACATACAAGCTAACTATGATAATGCTGCTGGAAGGTATCTTCTTGATGAAGAGAGTATGCTCATAGTGGAATTTCCCAAAGCCTTCCCTTTCAAAATAAGCTGTTGGAGCTTGTTTAAGGCCATACATGGCTTTGTTTAGTTTATAAAATCTGTGTTCTTCTCCCTTTTTCACATAGGCTGGAGTTTGACAACCATAGACATTTTCCTTAATCTCACCATGGAGGAAGCGCTTTTGACATCAAGCTGGTATACTCTCCAGCCTTTAATTGCAGCCAATGCAACAAGAGTCCTTAAAGTGTCCCACCTAGCAACCGGGGCAAAGACTTCACTATAATCTATGCCCAGTTTCTGACTATATCCTTTAGCTACCAGTCTGGGTTTGTATTTCTCAATTGCTCCTCTTTCATTATATTTAGTTTTAAAAATCCACTTTACCCCAATAGTCTTGGACTCTGCAAAAAGATTAATCAGTGTTCACGTGATGTTTCTTTCTATGGGTTACATTTCAAGATCCATTGATTTCTTCCATTTATCCTCTTTGAAAGCTTCATCTACACTTGTAGGGTCTTCTGGTTGTGTGCCAATAGCCATATTCAATTCATGCAATTCCTCTTCATCAGTGATATAGTCACCCAGATAGACTGGTTTCCTCTTAATCCTTCCTTTGTTGAGAAGTCTCAGTTTCATTTGTATCAGCTACAGTGGTTGCATCTGCTATTGTGGTTGCATTTTGAGTCTGATCATCAGTTGCAGCAGGTTCCAAATAATTTTCTTGAGCTTCATGGACTTCATTATCACAGTTTTGATCTTTGTTTTGAGTTTCAGTGACTTCAGACTCACCAAGTCAAGTAAATTTCCCCTGGTTTCTGGTGTCACCCCTCATTCTCAGCAAATACTACATCTATGCTAGTGAGAACCATTTTGGTATTTGGATCAAGTAGCCTTTAAGCTTTTGATTCCTCACTCACACCTAAAAAGACACACTTTATACTATTGTTGTCAAGTTTTGTTCTTTGATTGTTTGGAATGTGCACATATCCAACACAACCAAAGATTTTGAAATGATGAGGCGAGGGCTTGACTCAATCGAGTCATATCATAATTGCAATCGTAGGACCTCTGTTATGTATATAGACTGGCCACCTCAATGCTTCTGCCCAATATGACTTAGGAACCTGTCTCTCTGCCAACATGCTGCGCACCATGTTCAAGATGATTCTGTTCTTCCTCTCTGCAACACTATTTTGTTGTGGGTGTATGCTGCAGTCAACTGTCTCTGAATGCCATTCTTGTTGTAGTACTCATTGAACTCTATTGAGGTGAATTCTCCACCTCTGTCTGTTCTAAGACAAATGATGGAGTTCCCATCTATTTGGAATGTAATAGACTCCAGTGATTATCAACACATTTCCATCTATTTCTAGCTTAATATCACCTTTTCCTTTAACTAAAATTCTTGAATCACCACCCAATTTCACATAGACATTGAATTTTTCATCAAGATTGTAAAACTTTAATTCCTCACATACGATTGCTACATCTTGAGTCTATAAAACCGTACCTTACATGGGCAAGATTCAGGTTCTTGAGCTTGAGGAGTAGCTTCAGTGATTTGGGCCATCAACAACAATGGTTCTTCATCATCTTCTCCGTACTCAGCGTAGTTAGCCTTGTCCTCCCAATTGGGGCACTCTGACTGGTAGTGACTCAATTTACCACAGTTGTAGCACTCAATGTTACTCTTTTAGGGTTCTGTCTACCTCGTCCACGACCCCCTATTTTTCCTCCTCTGGTTACACCTCTAATGTTTCCACACGATCTTCCAAAACTAGTCACTTTTAAACCCTGTTCCTCTTCCTTTTGTTCTTGCAATCGTTTTTCATGCACCAACAGCAAACTTTGCACTTCATCGATGGCTAGGGTTTCAACATTGCTTGACAATTCGATCCCACATACCACGTAATTGAATTTGGGCACCAAAGAACAAAGTGTCTTTTCAACTACATTGGCTTGATCAATTTTATCTCCATGAGTCTTCATATTTCCCACAATTGCGAGCAATCTTGCGAAGTATTCATATACACTTTTACTTTCTTTCATTTTCAGAGCTTCAAATTCACCACGTAGGGTTTGCAATTGGGAGCGTTTGACTTTGGTTGAACCTTGGTACTTTTGCTTCAGTGAATCCCAAATTGCCTTCGATGTTTCCCTATTGAGTATCGTTTCCAAAATATTCCTATCAATTGCTTGAAGTAGGTAATTTTTGGCCTTCAAATCTTTCTATTTTGCTTCTTCATTAGCTTTTGATTAGATCTTGAGTTGCGTTTTCTGATAGAGTTGGGATGCCTTTCTCAACGATGGTCCAATACTCCTTCGATCGGAGCAAATTTTCCATGAGCATGGACCAATGCTTGAAGTGCCCATCAAATTTCGGAATGGCAGGCTGCACTAAGACAAAATTAGGGTAATTTTTGTGTATTGATTTGGGGCCAATTTGCACTATATATGTACAACATGAATACAATTCTCAGATACAAGAAGAACAAACTCTCCAACTGAGCCTAACAGAATTACAACAACAATAACATACAAACAAAAATACAAAGTAATTGGACTGAGCCACTATACACACAACAAGCCGAACTACTAAAGACACCCCATATTAACTACATTCATCAAGTAATAAGTTCAAAAATCCATTTGCAGCACATTCAACACTTAATTCAAGCTTCAAAACCAGCAGACCAATTCAATTTGGAGTTGATTGGGAAAGTGGACATTTATGGTTCTACGAGTGAACTATGTGATGAAGAAGAATAATGGAGGTGAGATGAAGTTAAGTTTTCACTTGGGTGAGAAAGAAATGGCAATGGCTATGGGTTTTACCACTTTTTCCTCTCTTCAATTTCTTCGATCTTCGAATCTTTTTTCCTCTCTCTCTAAACTCCTAATTTCTGAAAAACTGAAAGTGAGGAAGTATTGTTCAGCTTATGGTGTTTAAACTAAAGGGTTGGGCCTTAATGTTCTATTTGGGCCTTATTGTTACTACTCACACCTATTCCTTTTACATGTTGTAACACCCTATGTTCTTTCAAAATTCACTAAAACAGAAAAAGAGAATGGGGCTTTGGGAGAATGTGTGTATTTGGTTGGGGTTCAGTTCAAGGCGTGTTAAGTGAGTGGGAAATTCCTAAGCACCCCTCTATTCACTTATGCACTATCCATTGCAATTTAATTTATCTAACCAACAAATACCCCATCAACTCATTTAATTATTCACACAATAATCTTATATCATCAAAAATTAACTCAATTAGATAGCGCTTAAGTTAACTACCCTATCAAAGTGAAATTCAAGTTGTACCCGTAGTTTATTCGCACCCCGTTATTTACTTATACGCCACACAATTTTTAATTCGGCAAGCACATAATACATTCAATTATTAATTCAACCGATTGTCAAACAACTTGTTTAGTAATGATTTATTCTAATCACCACTAATCATTCAAACAAGAACCTAGTAACTTGGGAATGTTACACACACACACACACACACACACACACACACACACACACACACACACACACACACACACACACACACACACACACACACACACACACACACACACACACACACACACACACACACACACACACACACATATTAAGTTTAATAAGTTAAATTAGAACTACTACCCCCTCTATACACGAACCAACTCCGGGATAAGCTCTTGATGCAAACCATAATGGAATCGATAGTAGTTTCCTCACTCCGAAAAACGAGCCCCTTACGAGACAACCAAATACACAAACAAGTTGTGACCCAGATCAAGTATTTGTTTTCCTTCGACTTCATCCCCTTGAAAAGCTTGCCAGACCCACACATATTATCTAGAATAGACGTGCCTTCAAGATGTTGAACCACCAGCCCATCGCAAACACGAGACCAAGTGTCATGAGCGAAAGAATAATTCAGAAACAGATGGAGAATGTCTTCACGATGATCTAAACCAAACAGACACCCATTGTTTGCTGGTGTTTTTAGCAAACAATCTCTAGTTTTAAATATTGTGTTTGTGAGATCAAACTAGAAAATCTCGTGACAATTGCTCTCGTATCTTTGTGTTGTTTACGGTTTTAAAAGAAACAAATTGTATGAAGAACAGAATTGTGGATAAAACAAAGTAATAATTGCAAGAATGGTAAAAGAAAAGTAAATGATTGCATTGAATTGTAAAGGAAATGGTACACAAGCACATAGAATGATTCTGTTCACTCGTTTTTCGCTTTCGTTTGGAAGTTTGAGTTTTCAGAATTTCTATGTTTATGTTGTGACCTTGAGTTTCTATTACAAAGTAGTATATATACTCCTAAAAGCAAAC
This sequence comes from Oxytropis ochrocephala, assembly GCA_020916435.1. Classification (NCBI taxonomy): domain Eukaryota; kingdom Viridiplantae; phylum Streptophyta; class Magnoliopsida; order Fabales; family Fabaceae; genus Oxytropis; species Oxytropis ochrocephala. The sequence continues at coordinate 55,547,953 of CM037094.1, forward strand.
GTAAACAAAGATAACCGCCCTTTGTAACACCCCAAAATTAATTAGGTGATTATTTAACTAATTTAATTAAGTGATTAATTAACCAATTTAATTAAGTGAATATTTGATTAATTTAATTAAGTAATATTTTAGTTGGCTGTATTAAAATAAATATAGGGTAAGTAATTAATTTGAGGAGAGGTGTAGTAAATAAATGAGAAGTATTTTAGTTAAATTGGGAGGATGTGAGAAAGTACCTAGAGGGTGTAAATAAGGGGCCCAAGCCCACTAAATAGGCCCAAGTTCATGACTTAAACTAGGGTAAAGGTTTCATTCCTTAGATCAAAGAAAGAAAACTGAAAATAGAAGTGAGGAGAGAGGAGGGAAGCCGGCGCAGCCATAGGAGGAAGAGGGGAGAAGAGAAATTCAATTTTCTTGTCTTGGGTAAGTGTTTTTGGTACCAATCTTTCACATATTTCTTCCTCTATCCTTTAGTGTAAGATTCACACCCTAATCATGTTCCTTTTCTCTTTTCCATGGATGGGTTTGGAGCTCAAGTGTAGGAGAGAAGCTACTAATTGGTGATTCTTGGGTTATTGGTGGAGGGGTTTTATTTGGTTTGCAATTTGGAGGTATGGGGGCTCTCTTTCATGGTTAATAATTTATAAACCTTGAAATCATAGAGGTTAGGTGTTAGGAGTATTTGTTTGATTGTTTGAGTTGTGTGTTAATTCTATGTTTATTGTTGTATTGATATTTAATTTAGTGATACCATGATGCTTGATGTTGGAAATAAATGTGTTATTAAATGTGCATGCCATGTGTTTGATAAAATGCTTCAATGTGATGAAATATGAGAATATGTTGATTTAATGATGTTGATTTAATGCCTAAGTGTTGTGGAAATTAAATTGATGCTCATGTATTTGTTGGCTTAAATGGTGTTTAAGTGTTGTTGAATTTATTGGGGGTTGATGATGAGTCTTACTTGTTTATGGTTTTTGTGTGTTTTCTGGACACTGTTTCGGTTTTCTCAAACTGGTACTGTTTGGTTGATCCAAAAATTATGTGGCTAATTGTTTTTGAAAATAGACTTAAGGCCGGTCGTTTTGGCACTGGTTTCGTTAAATTCGGAGTTGTGTAGCTCCAGTTATGAGTCTCTAAAGTTAGGTCAAATTTCGGAGTCAAGCGAGGGTAGGTTCGATTTTTGCGAGGTTTGTGTGCTCAATTGAACTCCGTCCGTTTTGAGTGATTCTTATTTCATTGAAAAACAGACTTAATTCTCTCTGAAATAGGCAGCGATTTCACTTTGAATTTCGTTAAGAAATGAGAAAGAAATTTGGTTGCAAGTTGGGTAAAGCATTCTGTCCGATTTTGGTACCTCAGTGTAGTGTTTTGAAAAACTGTACCAACTGGACACTTATTTTGAAAAACTAAAATCATAGGTAGAAACTACACTCAGAGGGCTTTCCAATGAGTGGTCTTTTGTAAATTTTTGATGTCGTTTGCTATTTTAAATAATTCGCCAAAGTAGAGTATCTGCTTTGTAGGAATCCAGCACTTCGTGCGGGTGTTGTCAATGTTACCCAAAGTGTCAAAAATACTATTTCGGTCCCTATGCACTATTGGTCCTTCAAAGATGTTGTTTTAATCCTTATGGTGTCAGAATGATCCCCAAGGTGTCAAATTAGTCCCTAAGTGTTAAATTGATCCTCATGGTGCCAAACTAGTCCCTAGGTGTCAAAATATTCCCTAAGTACTAAATTAATCCTAATGTGTCAAAAAGGTCCTTAGGAACTAAATGAATCTTTGGTGTGTCAAAATGGTCCTTAGGTGTGGAAAAGGTCCTAGGGGGTGATGTGGACCTCAGGTGGGATTTAATTCTTGATGTGAGATTTAATTTAATAAATGACGTGTGGGGTGTTGTGGTGATGATTAAGCGATGGATAGGCTTCGGCCAATGCGACAGGTTGTGTTGTGGTGATGATTAAGCGATGGGTAGGCCTCGGCCAAAGCGACAGGTTGTGTTGTGGAGATGATTAAGTGACGTATCAACGAATGTTGTGGTATATGTATTGTGTTGTGGTGCATTGTCATGGTGTCGCATAAATCATACATATAAAGCGATGGGGGCTTCGGCCAAAGCGACGGGGGCTTCGGGCAAAGCGATGGGTGCCCTCAAGGCAAAAAGCGATGGTGATGGATCCACATGCATATTGCATATCATACATTTGCATACATTACGGTGATTGCTTGGGTGTTCACAATTAATGGTATATTTGGTGTAAGCTTGTATATTACGACGTGAATCGTATTTGGTGTAATTGTATTAATGGTGTATTGGGATTGATCGTATATACAGGGTGCCTATTCTCTGTGTTTCTTTTTTTATTTATTATTATCTATGTATTGAGACTCACCTCTTTGCGTCGTGTTGCCTCGTATGTCGGCAACTGCGGTGTGGTGACCAAAGGTGTTTAGAGAACCTTCTTCTAGTATGGTGAGTCGGCTCGATCACGTAGTAGCCGGGGAATATTTAGTTATTCATTTCTTTTATATTTTGAACTAAGTTGTTAAGTCGTGACTTTCCCTTTGTTGTAGTATTTTGTCCTCGGACGATGTTGGTGTTATGTATCATATCTTTGAAACTTATTTTAATTACTATTTTGGAGATATGTAAGGTGTTTTGATTTAACTGTAGCACTCTCTTTGTGGTGCGTGGAAATTGTCTTTTGAAAACTCTGATTTTAAATTAAATTGGCTAAATAGTAGTGTATGTATAAGGGGGTGTTACACCCTTAACTGCTCTTAACTTTGAATTTCGACTAAACTGCTACCAACTGCTTGTCGAAACTTTGAGCCTTGCCTTGTCGAAAGCTCCTCTGCTTTGTTTACTTCTAAAAACTCTAAGTACCAGACTTGTCGAAGTTTGTTCCTACTACCAACACTTAAAGATCTTCTCTGTCGAATTGATAGTAAAATGACTTGACTGTGATTTATGGTTTCCAAGACATCATTAATGAAGAATTAAACCCTTTTAATACAGTCATTAAAAGCATTGTCGAAATTTTGGGATAACAGATTGCCCCCCAAAAAATGTTTCTTTCGACAAAATGACGAATGGAATAAGAAAGAGCATTTTTTGAATACTGCGAAACATCACCTCTAACCACCTTCTGCACTTAAACAGTGAGAGAAAAATGACCATCATGACTTGCACAGATAAAGTGGGACGGATAAAAACGGCACAGATAAAGTAAACCGTTTAATTGGTACACGTAGCATAGTTGGTGGGCCATCACGTCCCTCAAAGGTCACAAACGTGTGAATTATGGTGAACATGTGAACCACTGCACCTTCCAAACATATAAAAACGGTTGAACCTTTTCATTTCCTTCTTTACTCACTTGAAGCCTTGTGATAAAATTCTCTGCATTCCTCATCTTTGAGCTTGAAGAAACCCAGATTTACAAAAGTTGCAAACTTTCGGCCTTTCTCTTTCCATTTAAACCCAGACTCTTACCTGCATTTCTTCTCTTAATCATTCATGGCTTCGTCATCCAAAATTTCTACGAAGAATATTGAAAGTTCAAAGCATGCCAATGAGCTCAGAAATACTCCGAAGACTGATGACTTTGTTGATGAACCCATTATTACGGATGAACGACTACTTCTTTACCTAATCCTTGTAGCCGTCGATCTAGAATTTACCTAATCTCATACTTTTTACTCATGCTTTTCTGGGTCCTTTACCTAATCTCTTGCTAGAAATGATGAAGTCAAAGAAATCTTCCCTAGTCCTTGTAGCCGTCGATCTAGAATTTTTGACGACACACCATTTCACTTAGATTTTCTGGTCAATCCTGTTAGAGTTTTTAGGTCTGCACCTAGGGTTGGCCCAAAAAATTACCTAAAATGGCTCAAAAAAGTAGAAGCTAAGAAAGCCAATGTCTGGAAAAAGTAAGGCATTTTCGACCTCATTCAGCTGTCGAAATATGGGCCTAAATATGACAGTACTCTAATTTTAACAGCAATGCAATTCTGGAATTGTTCCACTCACAGTCTTCATCTTAAATGTGGTATGCTATCCCCTACTCTCTTAGATGTTGCACCCGCTCTCTTCAAGTCACCAAATCCATCGTACCTTTGGCCATTCAACTCCATGTTGGTCGAAACATCAACTTAGCCAAAGCGGTCTTAGGGTCTCTGCACCAACAACTTGACAACGTTGTCTTAGAATTGAAGGAAGATGAGCCAACTACCAAACTCCGGTTTACGGTCCTATGTGCATTTGTTGCAATTGTGGCTTTTAGCTACTTTCGAATCTAGGCTTGGTCATTTATTCCCAAAGCAGTTCAACCAACTCTGGAAACTAGGAGGCGAGGAATTCGACTAGCACAATTGAAGTCCAAACAAACCGACTCTCTCTTTGAAGAATCTTTTTCCATCTATTTGAAATCTTCTTGAATTGCTCCAACTTCAAAGAATCCATGGCCCCCTTCATAAATAGAACTCATGGGCCAACTTGGTTGAGAAGATCATTTCCCCCTTCCTCCATTGAGCATCTTTGAAGAAACCAATGAGATATGTCAAGCCTACCTTTCTCCGGTAATTCTCTCTACAAGACTCACATCGAGCAAAAACAAGAATAATCTTGGAATCATAGGTAGAAACTACACTCAGAGGGCTTTCCAATGAGTGGTCTTTTGTAAATTTTCGATGTCGTTTGCTATTTTAAATAATTCGCGAGTAGAGTGCTCTTTGTAGGAATCCGACGCCGTGCGGGTGTTGTCAATGTTACCCAAAGTGTCAAAAATACTATTTCGGTCCCTATGCACTATTGGTCCTTCAAAGATGTTGTTTTAATCCTTATGGTGTCAGAATGATCCCCAAGGTGTCAAATTAGTCCCTAAGTGTTAAATTGATCCTCATGGTGCCAAACTAGTCCCTAGGTGTCAAAATAGTCCCTAAGTACCAAATTAATCCTAATGTGTCAAAAAGGTCCTTAGGAACTAAATGAATCTTTGGTGTGTCAAAATGGTCCTTAGGTGTGGAAAAGGTCTTAGGGGGTGATGTGGACCTCAGATGGGATTTAATTCTTGATGTGAGATTTAATTTAATAAATGACGTGTGGGGTGTTGTGGTGATGATTAAGCGATGGGTAGGCTTCGACCAAAGCGACGGGTTGTGTTGTGGTGATGATTAAGCGATGGGTAGGCCTCGGCCAAAGCGACGGGTTGTGTTGTGGAGATGATTAAGTGATGTATCAACGAATGTTGTGGTAAATGTATTGTGTTGTGGTGCATTGTCATGGTGTCGCATAAATCATACATATAAAGCGATGGGGGCTTCGGCCAAAGCGACGGGGGCTTCGGCCAAAGCGATGGGTGCCCTCAAGGCAAAAAGCGATGGTGATGGATCCACATGCATATTGCATATCATACATTTGCATACATTCTGGTGATTGCTTGGGTGTTCACAATTAATGGTATATTTGGTGTAACTGTATTGATCGTACCTGACCAATGAAGTGAAGATGTTGTTCGTGGCTCCTACGCTCGGTCGTTGATGAGGAATAGGGACCGTCCTTGAGAGCACCTCGGGTGGTACCTGCAAAGACACTCCGACGCTCAAGTCAGTGTTCGCTCGGGCAGGGTATCACAAGGTAGAGAACGTACCTGAAGCCACATGCGGATGGCGTATTTATACTGTTGGAGGTGAGCGCCCTGGCCGAAATAAGCGCAACGGTCAGGAGCGCAACTTGCGCTGCAAGGCTAGCATGTTTGGGCCGTTTGGGCCGACCATAGTGGGAATGGGCCGCTGATCCCTTTCTGTTGGCACCTCCTGGTGTTGTTGGTACACCCCAGAACAGTTGCCCCCCAAGCCTAGGTCGCTTGAAGGCGGGTTGAGGCTTGAATCGTTGCCCCCCAGCGGGCTAGTGTACCTGCATCTTCGATTGACATGAGTCAGTCGCTGTTTGGGCCTTTCGAAGGCGCCCGCTCTAAGCCTATCGTAAGCCAATATGTCTTTCGAAAACATCTGTTGCTTAACCCTTGGGTCGTTTGACGACACTTGTTTTGGGCCGACTTGGCGGCGCTCGATGTCGGTCGTTCGACGGTAATGATTGTTATAGGCCAACTCGGTGACCCTACGGTCGCTCTGCTGCCAGGGGCATGATGAGCAACCGAGCATGTGGTCATTGCCACTCAGGTGGTGTGGATGCTGCCACGGTAGAGGTGTGGGCGCCGCCCGCACCGAGTATGTGGTCGCTGCCACTGCCGAGGTGTGGACGATGCCACAGTCGAACATGTGGTCGCAGTGCATGTGGTCGCTGCCACTGCCGAGGTGTGGACGCTGCCACTAAGTGCATGTGGTCGCTGCCACTCATGCTTGCGATAGTTGTAGTCGGTCTCTTCCGGCCGTGTTCGGCAGTCAATGCTCGTTATTGGGTCATTGCTCGACCTCGGTCATTCGATGACAGCGATGGTTGTGCCAACTTCGGTGGCACTTCAGCGTGAGGTCAACGCGGTGACATTCGATTGGGCCAACTCGGTGGCGCTCGATTGGGCCAACTCGGTGGCGCTCGATGTAGACCGCTCGGGGCCTACTCTGTTTGTGGGTCCTTTTGACCCTTGGGCCATTTCGATGGCACTCGATTGTAGACCGCTCGGGGCCTACACTTGTTGGTGGGTCGCCGACCCTTGGGCCATTTCGATGGCGCTCGATTGTAGACCGCTCGGGGCCTACTGCTGTTTGTAGGCCCTTCCGACCCTTAGGCCATTTCGATGACACTCGATTGTAGACCGCTCGGGGCCTACACTTGTTGAGTGGGTCCGCCGACCACTGGGCCATTTCGATGGCCTTCGATTGTAGACCGCTCGGGGCCTACTGCTGTTTGTGGGCCCGCCGACCCCTTGGGCCATTTCGATGGCACTCGATTGTAGACCGCTCGGGGCCTACACTTGTTGAGTGGGTCGCCGACCCTTGGGCCATTTCGATGGCGCTCGATTGTAGAGCGCGCGCGGCGCTCACGTTCTTCGTTGTAAGCGGGCGCCTACTTGGATGACGAGAAAGGGTGTAGAACTTACGAATCGACTTGGAGTTTAACATGAAAGCGTAGCTCGCTTCTCAAATTTCCAACGCATTCTCACACGCCCCCATCGGGTGAGCGTGGACGAAGTTATGGTCTCCCGAGCTAAGCGGACTTTCGGGGTCGCTCGAGGCGACAAGCTTTGGGACGCCCACTTGGCGGCGAGAAATGGGTGGGAGACACCGAATCGATTTTGCTTTAACATGAAAGTTTGTAGCTCGCTTCTCGGCTTTCCAATGCAAGCTCACACGCCCCCATGTGGACGAAGTTACGGCCTGCAGACTTTGTTTAGGCGTCTTTGGATTGTCCATGCTCTTCAGGTCGGCCAACATCTTAGGTCGCTCAACAAGCATGGTCGTAATGTGCTCAAGAAGCGGCCGTTATGCAGATTGAAGACCGAACTATGTTTCAGCGAGACCCACCAATTCTCTACCCCTCGTGAGCATAAGCGTCTCGGCGTGTGATAGTGTCGACCACCGGCTCGGCAACATATATCGAGTTCGAGCCGTCCTCACTTTCGAGATAGTCTTTGAACTTGCATCGGAAATTCGCATGAAAGTGGCGAACCGAACTCTTCGATAGTTGGGTGGCTCGTGGTGGAAGGCGAAGGAAGAACCGAGGCTGTGAATCTCGATTCGGGCGATCGCCGCCGCGGTCGGTTTGGAATCGTCGCTCAGGCCGCCAATCGACTGAAATGGTGATGCACACGAGGCCCTTCACCAACGAGTATCTCTCAAATGCCTTTGTTGATTTCGATGTCGGTATTGAACGACATGCACAATGTGTGGAATCTTCAATCTGAGACTTTGAAAAAAAGAAGTGCGATCGGACCTCGGCCAGCTCGGCTGGAATCGGTTGATGAGCAGGCCGTTGTACCTGTTCTAGGACCGGTCCTCGGCCGCCCTGCACTGAGGGCTCTTGGCGAGGATTTCCTTGCGATCCAGCAAGTTGGACTTGTATGAGATGCCAAGCCACGCCACATTCGTTTGGTGTTGGGAAGCCGCAGTGGATGGCTTGGAGTCGGCATCAAGTATCAAGGTCGGCGTCGAGGTCGGCGTGCGAGAGCTTGCAACAAGGTCCTTGACATCGGTGAGTGCGAGTTTTAATCATTCTTGAAACAACTCTTCATTACATTTGAAATAACCAAGCTTGAACCGTCAATGCCTGCGGCTCCGTTAGAAGGCGTGGCGTCGGCGTTGAGGTTTGGGGTGACTTTGAAACCATCTCTAAACCCAAGTCGAACTCATCTTACGTAAGAGCTTGCCATGGAAAACTCGATCCACCGAGTTTGGTTTGTACCTTTCGATTCACAATTGTGGGGACGGTGAATTAAAATTGGAGAGTTTCTGGGTCCCTTGTTGGTGCGAGAATCTTGATTCTGCGAAAGGATTCAGCCTCTCCAACCTCGGTCATATATATCGTTCCTTTTCGTCGAATTGAACAGAAATCGTGCTCACCATCTTGACTTTTGGCGTGTAGGCAGCGTCAACAATGGTGCCTTCATTCGCAAAACGCTGAAATTAGGAACATATCTTTCACGCGAAGTGATCGAGATCGTGGCGAGTGACCTCGGACAGGAAATCACAGTAGGGCGACATCGCCGACATCAAGGCCGGTGTGTCGTCCGACGTTGCATCTGAAGTGGAGTTCGCGCCACGAGTTGCCGAGATTGCATTCGATATTGCTTTTGGAAGGAATTGCGGTAATTGCGGTTGGAATGGATAATCGGCGTTTCTGATGCACTTGCGGGTAATGCAAGGAACTAATGCGAATGCAAGGAACTGAGTTCGTTTCAGAAACATCTCGATTGTGACCTCGATGAGCCGCTATCGTAGCAGACTTTGTTCGACGCGTTTGCGATTTTCGGCAACGGGCTTACTAGATTCGATCTAGGCGGCCTTTATTGCGAGAATTGTGGCCGGTCTCTTCTGGCCATGTTCGGTGGAGCCACAATCGAGGTAGGATAGCACTCGGGCCTCCCACTGTGGTCGCCAATTGATCGTACCTGACCAATGAAGTGAAGATGTTGTTCGTGGCTCCTACGCTCGGTCGTTGATGAGGAATAGGGACCGGCCTTGAGAGCACCTCGGGTGGTACCTGCAAAGACACTCCGACGCTCAAGTCAGTGTTCGCTCGGGCAGGGTATCACAAGGTAGAGAACGTACCTGAAGCCACATGCGGATGGCGTATTTATCTTTGTTGGAGGTGGCGCCCGGCGAAATAAGCGCAGCGGCCGGGAGCGCAACTTTCGCGCCGCAAGGCTAGCATGTTTGGGCCGTTTGGGCCGGCCATAGTGGGAATGGACCGCTGATCCCTTTCTGTTGGCACCTCCTGGTGTTGTTGGTACACCCCAGAACATGTATATTCTAACGTAACTGTATTTGGTGTAATTGTATTAATGGTGTATTGGGATTGACTGTATGTACGGGGTGCCTATTCTACTGTGTTTCTTGTTTTATTTATTATTATCTATGTATTGAGACTCACCCTCTTTGCGTCGTGTTGCCTCGTATGTCGGCAACTGCAGTGTGGTGACAAAGGTGTTTAGAGAACCTTCTTCTAGTATGGTCGAGTCGGCTCTGATACGTAGCATCGAGGGAATATTTAGTTATTCATTTCTTTTATATTTTGAACTAAGTTGTTAAGTCGTGACTTCCACTGTTGTAGTATTTTGTCCTCGGACGATGTTGGTGCTATGTATCATATACTGAAACTTATTTTAATTACTATTTTGGAGATATGTAAGGTGTTTTGATTTAAATGTAGCACTCTCTTTGTGGTGCGTGGAAATTGTCTTTTGAAAACTCTGATTTTAAATTAAATTGGCTAAATAGTAGTGTATGTATAAGGGGGTGTTACATTAGTGGTATCAGAGCAGTTCGGTCCGTCCGGCCAAGTTGTCGAGTCTGTTAACCCTCGAGTCTTAGTACTCGTTCTAAATCATAATTATATTGCTGTTTATTACTGTTAACCTTGTTGGTTTTGTTCTTTCTTTGACATGCCTTGCAATTTAATTGATGGATAGCGATTGATAGTTATATTGATTTATTGAGACATGTGTGATTGAACTGCGTAATTGTTGGTTGTAGCATTGGTTTTGGTTGTTGCAAGTGATGTTCGTATCATTAAGATATGTGTGACTAAAAGAGTTCTAACGACGTCAAAAGAGTGAAAGTCGTGACGACGCCTTCGCACTCCGGACTGCGTTAAAATTCTTTTAATGTAATAGTTATAAATTTGAAAGGAAGCAGTGTTGTGACCTTAATTAATTGGTTGCATGAGTAGGAGGGACTGATCACCCCAATCACTCATCCCCAATGAAAGAGGCGACAATAACTCGTGGTTATTATTAAATTTGGATGCATGCACTAATTTTAATTTGATTGATTGCTTGATTAGCTTGTTAGGATATAGAAAGTAATTTTTATATGACCTAACCGTGGTAAGTATATACTGAACAATATTTGAAGATTGCTTGATGATTATTGTTGCGCTTGATTGACATATGCGCTATAAAATTTGATTGTTCTTTGTGATGTATAGGAATTTGAGTTGACTTGTGCTTGATTGTTTCGAAGATTGTATGCCAAAATGAAATAATGTGTAATGCTATATTTTCGTTGTCTCAATTAAAGTTGTATAACTTGAAGTTTTGACATTTTCAGTGTTTCAATTTGGTTTGTTTCGTGAGCACGATGTGATTTGTCAAAATTAAATGATTAATTTCCTTACCTTCTTCGTGTATGTCGGAAGTTAAATTTTGAACTAATAGGTAGTTGTTTATGCGGTTGCATGCTCGAGTGTGTGATAAGGTTGGGGTTCCGTGTGGTTTCCTTTTGACAAAGCTGTGAATTCTGTGGTTTTCGAAAAAGCGGTACTTGGAAAATTTTGTGCTATTGGGAATGAATGGGATGTCAAATTAGTGTTCTGTTTCCAAGTTGTCCTAAGATGTTATTTCAAAATGAGACATGATTTCGGCTTTTGCACCAACTAGGCTGTGGTTAGGTGTTGTTTGAAAATGATGAAGTTTTACACTAATTGCATGGTTAGGTGAGTTAAAATTTTTATGCTATGAGAAGGTGAGTCCAATAATAATTGTCAAGGTTTTAGAAACAAAGGTGTGCAATTTTAAGTGTTTTCTGACTGTGAACTACAAGTGTATAATTGCGTTCGTTTTATGACTTAACTTGGCGTTGTTGTTGCTATCACTGGTATTATTTGTCACTTCTTGAAAATTGTTTTACGTGGATTATAAATCTAATGATGAACACTGTGCAACGGGATATTTTGTGTACTTCTAAATTACTTGATTAGTTTTCTTTGCTAAACGTTGACAAGGGTATTTAATTTCATTTGTTTAAACTAATACCAAGTCTTGTATCAAAACAAGTGTGTTATAAAGCATGTGTTGATTATATTATTTTGTGATATGAAATCAATTAAAATTGGTAGAGTTATATGTCTATGATATTTTCTAGGGAAGTTGTAAAATCGCATATTAGCCAAATCCCTAGGAATAAAGAGATTGAAGATGATGCTTACGTGTTTAAATCTTATCGGACTTGAGTGTTTAGATCGTTTGCATGATTGGTTATGCTTATTTGGTGCTTGATGAAATGCAAAAGTATGTGATGATTATAATTGGTTTTGTTAATTGATCATGATGAGTTTTACTTGCTTAAGGTTTTGTGCTTAGAATGAAAGCATGATTGTTATACAACTTAGGAGTAGGAATGATGTCAGAACCAATGTCTTAGGTTGAGATTCATGGGGACCGGTAAAGCTATGCATACTTTTGCGAACTTTACGAAAATCTTTGTTTTTATAAAACTCGGTGTAGAATTATTAGTAAGGGTGGCTGAATTATGATGGTTGTTTGTGTTGTTGAATTCTTTGTTTTGAGATGTTCGACATGAGTCCGATATTTGATGATCGAGAACGCTTTACTAATTGAAAAATTATGTGGTTTGTCATTTCGAAAACTTGATTGAATGCTTGATAATTTGCCACTGTTTGGGTTGTTTCTGAAAACTGTACTAATTGGCTCATTGTTTTGAAACTTTAAAGGTATATTCAGAAACTACACATCCGTGGCTTTCCAACAAGTATTTATTTGTCGAAATCCGAGGTCGTTTACTATTTTAATTAATTCGCCAAAGTAGGCGCAAAGTTCTGAAATTTTCTGCACCCGAGTTTAGGTGGACTAATTTGGACGTTGAATAAATGATTAACTGTGGGATAGGTTGAACTTGAAGTTTGTTGTTATGATCGTGTTAATTGTTGATGTGAATGATGTTGGATATATGACAAATTGTTGAGATTAGTATTATTGTCGTGTTAATTACGGTTGTTAGTGTTGTTGGGCCTCCGCCATAAGCATTGTTGTCTCTTGTGTTGGGTAGTCGGGTAGGATTTTGACAACCTACAGGTTAGAATACCTAATTGGGGAGTAAGAGTGTAGGGAAGAGTGTTTGATCTGTTGCGTATACGATAGAACATAGATGAGAACGGTTAGAGGAGATAAGAAGAGTGGATGTTGATTTCATGAGTTTAGCGTAGATTTTCGAGGAGGATAGCAACCGTTCATACAAGATAGTGAAGGAGAAGAGGATTCTCGGTTTAGTGGGAAGCCTATGATGTGTCAGGTGGTAAGGGCAAGGGAGAGGAGAGTTCGGGCAAGAAGCCAAGTGGGGGAGACGCAACTGCGGGAATTGTGTGTCATAAGTGTGGTAAGTCGGGGCATAGGAGTCCAGATTGCATGGTAAACAAATGTTTCGAGTGTGGTAAGGAAAGTCATATAGCTGCTAAGTGTGAGAAAAAGGATGTGGTCTCTGCTACGCTGGCTGTGGGGAAGTGGGGCACATTAGTACCAAATGTCCAAAGCCGAAGAAGGAGAAATATAGCGGGAGAGTGTTTGTCCTGGCAGGTTCGGAGGAGTGATGGTTGGGCTTAGAGGTACGAGTTGCATTTAGGGTGCTTTGCTAGAGTTTAATGTTTGTTGTAGGGAGTGTTTAAGTTTGCATATCCATGATAGTTAGATTTTCGAGGACGAAAATATTCTAAGTGGGGGAGAGTTGTAACACCCCAAAATTAATTAGGTGATTATTTAACTAATTTAATTAAGTGATTAATTAACCAATTTAATTAAGTGAGTATTTGATTAATTTAATTAAGTAATATTTTAGTTGGCTGTATTAAAATAAATATAGGGTAAGTAATAAATATAGGGTAAGTAATTAATAAATATTCTTTTTTTATTTATTATTATCTATGTATTGAGACTCACCCTACTGCGTCGTGTTGCCTCGTATGTCGGCAACCTGCAGGTGACGGTGACCAAAGGTGTTTAGAGAACCTTCTTCTAGTATGGTCGAGTCGGCTCTGATACGTAGCACCAGGGGAATATTTAGTTATTCATTTCTTTTATATTTTGAACTAAGTTGTTAAGTCGTGACTTCCACTGTTGTAGTATTTTGTCCTCGGACGATGTTGGTGTTATGTATCATATACTGAAACTTATTTTAATTACTATTTTGGAGATATGTAAGGTGTTTTGATTTAACTGTAGCACTCTCTTTGTGGTGCGTGGAAATTGTCTTTTGAAAACTCTGATTTTAAATTAAATTGGCTAAATAGTAGTGTATGTATAAGGGGGTGTTACACCCTTAACTGCTCTTAACTTTGAATTTCGACTAAACTGCTACCAACTGTTTGTCGAAACTTTGAGCCTTGCCTTGTCGAAGTTTGTTCCTACTACCAACACTTAAAGATCTTCTCTGTCGAATTGATAGTAAAATGACTTGACTGTGATTTATGGTTTCCAAGACATCATTAATGAAGAATTAAACCCTTTTAATACAGTCATTAAAAGCATTGTCGAAATTTTGGGATAACAGATTGCCCCCCAAAAAATGTTTCTTTCGACAAAATGACGAATGGAATAAGAAAGAGCATTTTTTGAATACTGCGAAACATCACCTCTAACCACCTTCTGCACTTAAACAGTGAGAGAAAAATGACCATCATGACTTGCACAGATAAAGTGGGACGGATAAAAACGGCACAGATAAAGTAAACCGTTTAATTGGTACACGTAGCATAGTTGGTGGGCCATCACGTCCCTCAAAGGTCACAAACGTGTGAATTATGGTGAACATGTGAACCACTGCACCTTCCAAACATATAAAAACGGTTGAACCTTTTCATTTCCTTCTTTACTCACTTGAAGCCTTGTGATAAAATTCTCTGCATTCCTCATCTTTGAGCTTGAAGAAACCCAGATTTACAAAAGTTGCAAACTTTCGGCCTTTCTTCTTCCATTTAAACCCAGACTCTTACTTGCATTTCTTCTCTTAATCATTCATGGCTTCGTCATCCAAAATTTCTACGAAGAATATTGAAAGTTCAAAGCATGCCAATGAGCTCAGAAATACTCCGAAGACTGATGACTTTGTTGATGAACCCATTATTACGGATGAACGACTACTTCTTTGGCAAAATCAGGTATTAATCCCTTCGAGTGAGCTTTTTACTCATGCTTTTCTGGGTCCTTTACCTAATCTCTTGCTAGAAATGATGAAGTCAAAGAAATCTTCCCTAGTCCTTGTAGCCGTCGATCTAGAATTTTTGACGACACACCATTTCACTTAGATTTTCTGGTCAATCCTGTTAGAGTTTTTAGGTCTGCACCTAGGGTTGGCCCAAAAAATTACCTAAAATGGCTCAAAAAAGTAGAAGCTAAGAAAGCCAATGTCTGGAAAAAGTAAGGCATTTTCGACCTCATTCAGCTGTCGAAATATGGGCCTAAATATGACAGTACTCTAATTTTAACAGCAATGCAATTCTGGAATTGTTCCACTCACAGTCTTCATCTTAAATGTGGTATGCTATCCCCTACTCTTTTAGATGTAGCTGCCATTACCGGTCTAGAGCCTTTAGGTGAAACCTTCGATCCTTAGCTTACCCCTGATGGTTATGACTTTAATTTCACCAATGCCTCTTTCGCCACATACATTAATGATCAACATGACATTGACACTGCTGAAGTCTCTGACTTGGAACATATAGCTTTTCTTACTCTTTGGCTATCCATTTTTGTCTTTTGCACCCGCTCTCTTCAAGTCACCAAATCCATCGTACCTTTGGCCATTCAACTCCATGTTGGTCGAAACATCAACTTAGCCAAACTGGTCTTAGGGTCTCTGCACCAACAACTTGACAACGCTGTCTTAGAATTGAAGGAAGATGAGCCAACTACCAAACTCCCGGTTTCTGGTCCTATGTGGCTGTTGCAATTGTGGCTTTTAGCTACTTTCGAATCTAGGCTTGAGTACATTTATTCCCAAAAGCAGTTCAACCAACTCTGGAAACTAGGAGAACTGAGGGAATTCGACTAGCACAATTGAAGTCCAAACAAACTGACCTCTCTGCTGAAGAATCTTTTTCCATCTATTTCGAAATCTTCTTGAATTGCTCCAACTTCAAAGAATCCATGGCCCCCTTCATAAATAAAACTCATGGGCCAACTTGGTTCAGAAGATCATTTCCCCCTTCCTCCATTGAGCATGCTGAAGAAACTAATGAGATATGTCAAGCCTACCTTTCTCCGGTAATTCTCTCTACAAGACTCACATCGAGCAAAAACAAGAATAATCTTGGAATTAGCAGATATTTTCCAAGTTATTTTGCAAGGCAATTTGGACTTTGTCAAATTCGACCCACTCCTTTATATTTCCATAGGCGAGAATTTATAAGCCCAGAAATAGAGAAGGCCTATGAACGGTCTTTCGAAAACTTCCACTACAAGGCTTTGAACTTCGAACCCATCAGCTACAACCCCAGATTTTCGTGCACAGAAAAATTTAATGACTGGTGGCTTGAATATTACATTACTGCCTCCGGAAAAACCAATGAAACCAATGAAGAAGACCTCTTGGCGAGATTGTTATCTGCTTTTCCTTTGCGAAACGAAGGTATATATCTCCTTGACATTTAAAGTCTTCGAAAGTTTCAATACTGTGTTGTCGAATTATTTCTTACTGTTTACATACTAATGCTTTCGATACTATTAGCAGTTACATCAAATTTAAAAGGAAAGGGAAGCAAGACAACAACATCAAAATCTTCTCCCAAGGCCAAGAAGAAAGCTAAACCAACCTCCACTCTAATTTCCCCTTCAACAAAGGTATGTTGCTATCAACCTATCTCAAGGTTTTCCTTAAGCACGAACTTTCGATCATGTCAGGAATTTCCTTTTTACAGAAAATATCCAAACTACCAAGTCCCCTTCAAGTTTCACAACTTTCGATCATGGGAAACAAACCATTTCTTCTACTTCTGAGGTAATATATATAAACCTCGTTTATGGTTCGACATTTCCTTTAAGTTTAAAATTCCTCTCGTAACATTACTTACATTTTAAACTCATCTTCTTTTCTAGGACACTAATAGTGATGATGATGTTCCTCTCATACCAAGATCAAGAAAAAGGACTCTCCACGATCCTTTGAGGGCCACTAAAGGTATTGTTATTAAAGAACCTTCTGAACAACATCCAGCCTAAAAACTTAAGGTAAACACTTATTTTACTTCAAACCTCTCTTGTTTCACAACTTCTCATTTTCGACACTAACAACATAACGTAAACAGATAAAGAAACAACCTGTTATTGCTCCTGTTGTCGAATCCATAACTGAAGTTATGCCACAAGAAATTTCTTCTGCTATACCTCCTTCGCCTACACCAAAACCTGTTAAGGAAATTCTCCAAGAGCTTCCAATGGAAGATATTGCTCCAGGGTTTACTACAACAGAATCTCCTTTAACAATGAACATGGAAAATACCTTTGCGGAGAAAACAAACCCAGTTCTCGAAACAGGGCTCGCAATTGCTGATAAAAGCATTTCCAATGCTGATGGTGTCGAATAAGAGACCAACGTTGAGGCAAATTTCGAAACTAGAGAGGAAACTCTCATTCCAGAAGAAGGAAACAGACAAAAGGAAAAAACCATTTCTGAAAAGAATCCTGACGAAACTATGTCTGATAAAAAAGAGGAAGAAGTACTTAAAAAGAATGAATCTGAAAACCAGGATACCTCTGTTAAGGAATCTACCAATAGTGCTATTAGCGACAAAGAGCTTTCTGAAATGAAGAAAAAGAATCCTTTAGCAGCTCTGAAACTTATGTTAAGCCTTCAAAGTTCATCGACACATTTGGCTAACAACTCTTCGAATACTTCTTTAAGCTCTATCAACCAGGATTCGACAGAAGGATTACTTCGTCAGTTGAACACTAAGTTATTAGAAGGGGTCTCCTGACGAAAATCGAACAAACTCCTTCTGAGTGTTTCGAGATCAAGTCTCTTCTTCAGAAATTGAATAAATCAGATTCTCCCAAAGACCTTCTTGCTTTCTTGATCGAATTTGGTCCTCTCTTCGAGCAGCTCTCACATCAGATCAAACAACGTTCAAGCATCCTCAAGCACAAAGACCAAGAAATTCAACTTCAACAAAAAGAGCTTAACTCTCTAAAGGCCTCCCAAGACAAGATTGAGTTCCTCGAAGCACAAGCAGCGAAAGACGAGCAAGAGATCGCCGAGTGGGATTTAAAAATCCAGCGCTACAATGAGGAGATTAAAATCCTTCAAACAAAGCTATCAAATGCTAAATTCCAGAAGAGTCGAGTCAAAGAAAGAATGGAGAACTCTTCTTCGTCAGAAAAGGAAACTGAGGCAATGGTAGCCATATAACACTTAGAAAATGCCAATCAACACCAAGTCACCATTGTTCAACTCGACAAGGATTTAGGTCGTCTCAACATTTCCATTGCTTTGAGTGCTAGTATTCTCGATAGGCTTAAAGCCTCATTGAAAAACCTTTAAGTTTTTGTAATAATTTAGAGAATTTTTAATAGTTATGTAATTTTGACTTTGCACTTTACATTACCATTTGTGAACAACTTTCATTTATTTATGTTTGTTCAATCTTTTTCTCATTCAAGGTTGGCTTATACTTCTTTAAGTATTTACCATTTATTCTAAATATCCTCTTTTCGTCACCTAGTTCTTCGACTTCATAAGCACCATTCGAAAAACATTGCAACACGCGAAGTGGACCATCCCACCCTGGTGACCACTTACCTAAGACTCTATCCTTTTTGTCCATAGGCAACAAGACTTTCCACACTAGATCTCCTGTATCAAAGGCTTTCAACTTAACCTTTTTGTTATAAACTTTAGCCACTCTTTCGTTCTGTCGAATAAGCACTTCTAAAGCTAATAACCTTTCTTCGTCTAACTCAACCAACTCATCAAGCATCAAATTCCAATAATGATCAGAAGGAATTTCCCACTGTCTTTGAATCCTTGTTGATTGTAAACAAATTTCAACAGGTAACACTGCATCATGTCCAAATGTTAGCCTATACGGAGTAGTGTTGATAGATTCCTTAGGCGAAGTTCGACAAGCCCACAATGCTTGATCAAGAGTATTGTGCCAATTATTGGTTTTAAGCCCAGCGTGCTTTTAATCAAATTAATAATGATTTTATTGGCGACTTCTACGACCATTAGCTTGTGCATAGTATGGTGTCGAAGTTAATAACTTAAAACCAATTTCAGAAGCAAAATCTACCACTTTTCGACCAGTGAAAATAGATCCTTGATCTGTTGTAATGGTTTCTGGAATTCCATATCTA
Organism: Oxytropis ochrocephala; assembly: GCA_020916435.1. Classification (NCBI taxonomy): domain Eukaryota; kingdom Viridiplantae; phylum Streptophyta; class Magnoliopsida; order Fabales; family Fabaceae; genus Oxytropis; species Oxytropis ochrocephala. Next base: position 55,566,717 of record CM037094.1, read on the forward strand.
TAAATGATATGACTTTGAATAAACTTTATTACTGCTTCTTGATCAACATTGGCTAAAGGTACTGCTTCCACCCATTTGGTGAAATAATCAATCCCTATAAGGATGTATCTATGGCCTTTTGACGAAGTTGGTTTTATTTCTCCAATCACATCTAAAGCCCAACCTCTAAATGGCCAAGGTTTAACTATAGAATGCAACTCATTTGCGGGCACATGTTGTATCCCAGCATGCTTCTGGCACTCTTGACACCCTTTAGCAAATTCTATGCAATCTTTCAACATAGTTGGCCAATATACGCCTTGTCGAAATAATAACCATTTCATTTTGTGGTCTGCTTGATGTGAACCACATGTTCCACTATGCGTATCAGAAATTGCTAAATATGCCTCATTTTCACTAAGACATTTTAATAGTACTCCCTCAGGGGTTTTCTTGAACAATTCATTTCCAATTATCACATAGCTTAAAGCTCTGTACTTCACTTTCCTACTGGTATTTCTTGGCAGTCCTGATGAATTTACTTCTGAACAACCTTTCTATTTCTTCTTTGATCTTAGCCAACACTGGAGGAGCAAATCTTCTTGACATTTGCTTTACTGGTTTCTTTCCTGGTCGAATAGGCAATTGCATTTCTACCACTTCTCGACTTAATCCAGGCATTTCGTCATAATCCCAAGCGAAGCAATCTTTGAACTCCCCTTATGTACGCGATGATTTGGGTCTTTAATACAACATCAAGGTTTGCACTAACATATGTTGGCCTTTTGACTGAGCCATCTCCCAAATCAACTTCTTTGAATGGGTCTTGAGCTTGCATACGTCTTGCTGATTCTCTAGGATCCTTTTCAAACCCCAATGGCTCGTCATCATAGATGCAATCAAGTCTTTCATTTGTGACTATGCCATCTTCTTCATCGGATTTTTGGCCGGCGTACCATAGTTTGATGAACTATTTGGATTCCATAGCCGCTTTTAATTTATTTTCGGCCATGTGGCCGTAATTGCATCAATGCATTGGGCAGCGACATATGGATACTTTTTAAGTTTGCGTGTCCCATCCTCTCGAAGGAATAACACCTTCAGGAGAGACACTTACATCTCCCATTTTCTCCCTCTCCCAAATAAAACCGTGTGTTGGATGAAGGTGAACTGAGGCAAACACATTAGCAGAAGGGAGATATGCTTGTGTGGAAGATGTACATGGCGCAATATTTGCCATTTGCTTCTCAAAGTTCTCCTTTGTGATTTGATTCACATCGATCTGAAAGTAACTTTGGTCACGACCGACATGCTCTACAAGACCATCTTCTTTCCACATCACTAATCGCTGATGTAAAGTTGAAGGCACAACACCTACCCCATGTATCCATTATCTACCTAGGAGTAAGTTAAAGTTTTCTTTAGATGCTACAACCAAGAACATAGTAGTTCTTGTTATCGTGCCAACAATGATATCCACTTCTATGGCCCCCAAAGAATGACCAGTTTTTCCTTCATAATTACTTAAGACAATGTTATGTGGTTTGAGGTCAGTGTCGAATTTTCCTATCCTCTTCAACAAACCTTGAGGCATCAGATTCACTGCAGCACCTCCATCTACCAACACCTTGTTAATGCCAACACCATTAACTTTGGCCTGCACATACAATGGTTTCAAATGGTTCTGCATGCTTACATCTGGCCTCTCAAAAGTAGCCATTTGCTCTTCGACACATCTGTCATGCATAACATAGTAACAAACTGGCTTATGATAAGCCATATCTTCAGTGAAATCTTCTTCAACATTATTTGGAATTGTAATGACATCGTATTCATTAGGCAATATAGACACCACATTGCAAATGACATCGAAGTCATCTTCAGAGTCTTCGAAATCTGAAGCTCTATCCTCATCCATGTCAAACTCAGCATCTTTCTTTTTCAATGACGACAAAGGAGGAAATATTCTTTCAGTAGCAGGCCTTCTTGGCTTCTCTGTAACAACAGCTTTGCCTTTGACCCTATTTCCAGCATTCACTTGATTTGTAGCACCTATACTTACCTTTGTGGATCCATCAATTTTTGGATCCACCCTCTTTGCCATTGTCGAACTACTTGGTGCTTGATTACTAGCAGCAAGTCTTTGCTTTCTTCTCTTGTCTTTGGAAAGCAGCCTTGCGAGTCTTTGTCATTGGGTTCTTACCCTTATAATTGTTTTTGTAGTTATACTTAGCAGCATCACCTACATCTGGTTTAACAACCTTGACGTGTGGGTTTGTGTGCTTACAAGCAGTGTGTATCCACTTTTCGAGAGAAGGATTTGCCATTGGAACAAAAGGCTTAGTCCATTGATGCTTTTTGCAATCGGTACATGCTTGTCGAAGACTCGTTCAACCCTTCAGCCTTGTAAGGAAGGTCTCCTTTTTTGAAGTCAAACTTTGGCCTCTTGTCTAACCATTTTCTTTTGTTCTTTTGTCGAACACCATAGTCTTCGACACTTTTGGCTGGTTCTTTGTCAAAAACAGCACTACATTTTGGGCAAAGCATCACTTCAGAATTGTTCAGCTTGCACCTATTGAGGAAATCTATTAATTCCTCTTCAGCTTTTGGGTACATAGCTTGCACCTTCTCATCATACTCCTTTTGAGTTAATTTCTGTGTTCCAGCATCAGCATGCACAACACGTTTCAACTTTTCTGTGGCAGACTTACCATGATTTGGAGTGTCTTCCATCTTAGCTTCTACCATACCCACATGTGTTTCGAGTGGTTCTGTAAATATGGTTTCAGCTGTCGGCAACGGGTCAGCCTCAATTTGCATTGGTGCTTTCTTTTTCTTATCACCAAATTTGAGCCTTCCTTCTTCAATTGCCTTTTGTACTATATCCCTGAAAAGTACGCAACGATCAGTGTTATGTCCCAAAAAATTATGAAACTTACAATAACCATTTTTCTTTCTCTGGTCGAGAGGTGGTACTTTCAGGCCATTAGGCACTAATATTTGGCCATCAGTTACTAACAGATCAAAAATTTCATCACTTTTAGTAACATCAAAGGTATATACTTTAGGCACAAATCTATCATTTTTAGGCTCTATAGGGTTATTCCCATTTGCAGGCCTTAATAATTTACAAGTGTATGGAGGACCAGGCTTGAGTTCAGCCACATCTATTTCCTCCACTTTGACATCGCCAAATGCAACATCGAATTCTTCATCAACATAGGCTACTTTTTCGTTTTTAGAAAACCCGACTGAGTTTTCCTTTTTTTGGAACTTAGTTACCCTAGTTTTTCCTCTTTGAGCCTCTCAACCTGTCCGAACCCTATCGCGGTTGAGCCATATCTCTCAAATGAGATGTATCCAATTTCTTTCTAATTGAATAATCAAGGCCACCAGCAGCCATTTCGACAAGTTCATGTTCAGGTACTTGCATGAAACATCGAGACTTCAATAATCTAAATCTATTCAAATAGTCATCAATAGTTTGGGCATTTTGCGTCGAACTTGGCCAATTCCTTAAGACTAATCTTCGGTGGCCCATGTAAAATTGAGCGTGAAAGCGCTTTTTCTAATTGCCCCCCATGTAAACATAGAACCAGGGGTAATGTGGTGAACCAAGTAAAGGCATTCTTAGTTAGAGAATTTGGAAAATATTTCATTTTCAAATTCTCATTTTAAACTATATCCTCTGCCTCAGTCAAGAAAGCGGGCAATATGTTCAGCTGTAGACTCATTTGTATCACCACCAAATTTGGTAAACTTGGGAATTTTACAGCTCCTTGGCAACTCTGTTTGCAGTACATATTCACACAAGGGTGATACAAAATTAGGCCTTTGTAAACCTACATTAAGGCCATTTTGTGCCAATATAGTTCTACTAACGTGGTTTGTGTTATCTTGGCGCCAACATTATTTCGTTGCACTTGTCAAACAACTTCATCGACGATACGGTCTCTATTTACCAAAACTACTTCGGGGATATGATTTCCCATCCCTTGTTGTTCGCCTACAACTGCTTGGGCTACAACTGCAACTGATCTTTGCGGAGTACCAGGCGCATTACCTACAATATTTGGGACTTGCCTATTATTAATCGTAGGAGCCCCAAAGAAATCCACAATCCTACCCATTTGATTTGCCAACATTTGGTAACTAGTGGTAGTATTTTGGATTAGTGGGTTAAAAACCGTACCAATTTGTTGGGTTAGCATCTTAACCATATCATGATTACTTTCGTCTACTTGTTGTCTTAACGCCAACAAAGACGCATTGGTTAATGCAGTAGGATTTCGACCCTGCACGCTCTCAGAAGAAACATGTGTAGGAGAAAAGGTCGAAATATGTGGCATTCCAGTAGGAATGCCATACATACCCAAAGGGAATGGTGGTAGACTCATGTTCTGGAAATGCACCTCTAAAAATTTCCCTGTTGCCATATAAGGACTAAAATGAAGCCCTACATTTGATGGCAAATACATAGATTGTGTCGACCCAACATTGGTCATTGACATTGCAGGAACGGTTGTTGATGTTGTTGGGGCTATTGTCCCTACAACTATCCCTGCGCTAACACTTGCAGAGTCCATGGTTGTTCCTTGCCCTTGTGACACCACAGGGTTAGAACTAGATGCATTGTTAGAAGTAGTACGCACCATTTTACCACTCCTCAAGCGCATACAAATACAAATACATACATTAACAGAAAAACACAAAAATCAAAGGCAAAAGTCCCACTGGGCGTGCCAATTTGTTTGCTGGTGTTTTAAGCAAACAATCACTAGTTTTAAATATTGTGTTTGTGAGATCAAACTAGAAAATCTCGTGACAATTGCTCTCGTATCTTTGTGTTGTTTACGGTTTTAAAAGAAACAAATTGTATGAAGAACAAAATTGTGGATAAAACAAAGTAATAATTGCAAGAATGGTAAAAGAAAAGTAAATGATTGCATTGAATTGTAAAAGAAAATGGTACACAAGCACATACAATGATTCTGTTCACTCGTTTTTCGGTTTCGTTTGGAAGTTTGAGTTTTCAGAATTTCTGTGTTTATGTTGTGACCTTGAGTTTCTATTACAAAGTAGTATATATACTCCTAAAAGCAAACGTAAACAAAGATAACCGCCCTTAACTGCTCTTAACTTTGAATTTAGACTAAACCGCTACCAACTGCTTGTCGAAACTTTGAGCCTTGCCTTGTCGAAAGCTCCTCTGCTTTGTTTACTTCTAAAAACTCTAAGTACCAGGCTTGTCGAAGTTTGTTCCTACTACCAACACTTAAAGATCTTCTCTATCGAATTGATAGTAAAATGACTTGACTGTGATTTGTGGTTTCCAAGACATCATTAACGAAGAATTAAACCCTTTTAATACTTCATTAAAAGCATTGTCGAAATTTTGGGATAGTAAAATGTTTCCTTTGTTTTTCTCTTTAGGCAAATTACTTCTTCGGTCATGAACTCTAGCAATAATTGGCTAGAATTTCCAATTATAAAAAAATTATGGCAACAACATTCAACGGATCAAACAACTGATCATTGAATTCTCAATTTGTACAATAGATCAGCTTATTAAATTACATGTTTCTAGAAGTTACTCTGCATGTATAACACAATAGAATTTGTAGCAGTTAAGTTATAGAAATTCAAAAAATAAGTTGAAAATTTAGTCTAAAGTTTTGCTTCTGTCCTTAGTTTGCTTCATTCATAATGTTAATAATGCCAATTGAATTGCATGTTTTCTCTGTAATAGTGCATTAATTATTGATAAATCAGACAACCAACTAGCAAGTTGCATTTATTTTCTTATGAGAGTTATTTATGTAATGTTATCTACAATTCCCACTTGGTAAAGTCCATTGGCAGCTGAAGTTGAGAACCACATCAGATGGTAGAATGGGGGCAACAACTACTGTTTACGTCACTAGTATCTTGGAGTATTTGACTGCTGAAGTACTAGAGCTAGCTGGAAATGCTTGAAAGGATTTAAAAGTCAAGCTTAAGGTGGTTGTTGATTATGGATGAACTTGATCTTGACACAAATTAATATGGTACTATATGATATCAAGAATCACTTTCCACCACATGAAATATATTGAATTAAATGGATATTATCATTTCAAGTGGTGGAAACTGATTCATGATATGATACTATCACCAATTAACAATACTATCCTCTTAATTTGCCAAGCATAAGATCAAATTCATCATAAATAATCAACAAAATCCTTAAGCTTGACTTTTAAATCCTTG